>JAFBJQ010000180.1:0-12286 GCA_016785345.1 Trinectes maculatus | reverse complement strand
ATATTAAATATAGTGTATACATGCAGTACATGTTCTTCTGATAATGAAAGTAACTTATGCTACCTTTGCTACTATGCTGAATATTATGCCAGTAAGAATAATCATAATTTACTCACGTAATGTGTCTAAAAGAATTACATTTTCATGATTCCGCAAAAGCTTAACAGGAAAGCGTTGTGTTCTTTTTCAGTATGGCTAAGGAAACACTGGAGGAGATAAGTGTTTGAAGAAAGGTCAAGGAAACCAAAGACACAGAGAATGAAAGAAAATTGAACAAGGGAAGGAAACTGTTGTGGGATAAAAGGAGGACATAATGACAAAATTGTGTTGAACCAGGAGAGGAGACAGAGAATGGCAGAGAGCAGTGGAGGTTAAGGGATGGAAAAAGAAAAACCAGTGAGCTACAATGAAAGGTTATGAGAAGGAAATGAAAGGGTATAATGAAAGAGCACAGAGTGGATGGAGCAATGTTAAAGAGCAATAATAGAATTCTTTGAAATGAGGGAAGACAATGAAAAACACAGATTTACCAGGTGTATCAATTAACTGAATGATCAAGATTGCATTGTACTGTAGAGGTTGTCAGTGAAACACGTTGTAGCCTTTCAACTTGGTCACAACAGACAGGGTGCTGTCAGTGCCACAGTGGCCCTCGTAAATAACTAAACTTAAAAAGTCTGATATCCCCTCCAAACCTAAATGTCAATTTATTTATTGTGGAGGTGGTTCTTTGGCTTATGGTGGAAGCTTTACACGCAATCATGTCAAAAGATCCCTGTGCATTTGCAAAAAGAGATTTTGCTTGTTGCTGCAGGAATTATTAGTGAAGGACTGTTTTCCTCACTTGCTTTTTTTCCAGATTTTTTTTTCATTAGAGTAGTTAGGTTTTTGTAATTCACAATAAATTAAAGTTAATATTGTATTGTATTGTATTGTATTGTATTGTATTGTATTTGGATGTTAAATTTTTTCCCGTTATGAGGTTGTATCTGTTTTTCATATGTTGATCCAGATTTTAAAATCGTGATGGAAAAATCATGCAGGCTGCAACACTGACTTGTGGGGAGAAACATTTCTCTTTGTGCACACACACACACACACACAGTGAAGTTCAAACCTGGTGGCCATGTTCAGGAATGAGTGTAGGATGGAGCAGGCCAATGAATGCAGTCTGGGAGTGGTGGAAAAATGGATGTTATTATTCATATGGCACTTGTGTCCTCACCAGCTAATATGTAATTCTCAAGAGTCTTGTAAATGATTAAAAACACAGCGCTCAACACAAAATTCTGAAAGACCAACTTTCCTATTACTAAATTACAAGATGTTGATCTTGCTGAAAAATTGTTTTTTTATTGGATTATAGTAGACTGAAAAGTCATTGAGAACAAAAATTATAATAATGTTGTGACTAAGCCTTAAAAAGACAACAGTCTGAGTTCTCAAGCTGCGAGGGTCCCCTTGAAAGTGAACAAATAAAATGTGTGCTTTGTTAAAAGGTTCTTCGCTATTTTTGTGAGAGCCAATCAGTAATGGTAATGGTAGAAAAAGAGAATCAAATAAAACAATGTCCGACTTGTTTAAATGAACTGTAATCATTGTATGTATCATTTTGTTTTCAGAAGATATGTGCGTTTGAATAATTTAGTAGCACACTGTGCTGACAGTGCAGAGAGAAATGTGCTGATCGCGAAAGCAGTTCTGACTCTCATTTAGCTTCTGCGTTGTTCCAGCTCATGGAAAGCAAACAGTGTGTTGCTCTCTTATCGAGTCACTGATGTTAATTGGATCACAAGACTTTTCTGGTTTGAAAAAGTAAACTGTCATATGTGTCTGTACTAGGTTTGCTCAATTGTCACTTTCACACCTGGATGACAACTTAACAGACAATGACTGCTGTCTTGACTAAATCGACATGATTCCCATATATATTCAGAGAAAACTATTTAAAAGGGACATCATCAAAGCTAATATACCAGTTTTCCCTCTACTACGTCTGTCCTCCCATAACCATCACATATGCTCAATCCTTAAGATTTAGTGGTGTATCTTTAGCTTTTAGTTACTTTCTTTTCATTTTTAAGGAGATATTTAAGAACAGCGGATTGTTCATCCTGTGGATGGACGTTTGGATTATACCAGAATTCACTGTAGAAGCAGGGAATAAACGGAACTGGCTGGAGGGAGGCCCTCAGGGTATTGATGGCATAGGAAGCCAGTCTTTCACACAGTGATAAAATAATGATGTCTTCACTTTTATCCTAAAGAGAATGTGATGCATGTGTTTAAAGAATATTCAGGGTGCAAGCACTAGGACCAATGGTTCCTGGCACTGAAGGTGGAACATATTGTTTTTGAAGAGATTAATCTTATTATCCTGCTTTGGAAAAACATTGGAAAGCTCAAAACTAAATGTATGGGATGAAGGTATATCTCACACCTTACTATAACTTTATGTAAATGTTCCTTGATGCAGGTCCTCATTATTTATAGTGCTAATAAAGCCAGTACTTAGTCAAAATGATTTACAGAAAAAAAAACTAAAACTAAAACAATCAATATCCTCTTCCTGAACCTTGAATACTTAACATGACCATTGTTGTGACCACCCTTTGCCTTCAAGACAGCATCTATTCTTCTAGGTACACTTACACAGAGTTTTGTAAATTACACTTACAAGCTGCCATAGGCCTAGACTGTCTGGGGACATTTAGACCTTATCCTTCTCTTCCTCTGTCTGCCTTCCCTCCTTCCATCTACATCATATCATTATATCTGTGTCTTATTAATGCACTTTACTAATTCACCCTCTTCTCCGGAGTCTTTGTGCTCCACTGTTCCAGTACCAGGTGCAGCCACTTCTATGGACCATCGACTGTGGTGGCAGCTGATCGTAGAACATGCTTTGGAGCTGCAGGACCTGGATTCAGCACCGCACTCAACGCACCACTACCACTATTATATTATATTATATTATATTATTCTACTTGTATAATTAATAATTATAAGTCATGTTGTTAATGTGTTGTGTACACGTGGCATCCATTGCACTTCTGTCCATCCCTGGGAGTGGGATCCCTCACATGAGTGTCTCCTGGAGGTTTCTGCGTTTTTTTCCTCTGTTAAAAGGGTTTTTGTTTTGGCAGTTTTTCCTCACACTTGTTGAGGGTGTAGGTCAGAGGTCAGAGGATGTCATACCCTGTACTCTTTGTTAAAGCCCTATGAGGCAAATTGCAATTTGTGAATATGGGCTATACAATTTGTGAATATGGGCTATACAAATAAAAATTGATTGATTGATTGATACACACACACACACACGCACGCACACGCACACACACACACACACACACACACACAGTAGTGTGTGTGTGCAGTAGGTACTACATATTGCAGTAGTACCTACTGCAATATGTGTGTCGGGGGGGGGGGTGTATACATATTCATATGTGGTGTCATCAGTGTTTAAAGGGCAGCTCTTGTATCATTTTTATCATTATGTAAATTACATCAGAACAACTGTCTCATCTGTTCTGATTGGCTGCTGCTCATGTCCCTGTGTGTTTGAAAGTGTGGGTTCAAAATGAGCCAATCAATGATTCTTGTTTTCTGTGTCTGTCAATCAATTTGTCTGTCGACTGTTATTTTAAAAAAAGTCAGTTAATTCCTCCATCCTCCTCCGCCTCTGTGTGTGTGTGTGTGTGTGTGTGTGTGTCACATCTTCATATCATCATATCATCATCATCATCATCATCATCATCATCATATCTTATCCTTGAATATGAAGCACCACTGGCAATGACAGTCCCCACTGCCTCACTGCCTCTAAAGGAAAAGCTCATTCCTGTGCGGCTTCACTCAATTTTATGCCAAAACATATAAGAATCCTATGCGTTAAGATTGTCACGGAGTTATTACAGAATCACAATGGCAAAAACATTACAATAACAATACATTTCTTAGTTCTCCACATTTTGTCATTTCAGAGTAAGGGGTTGCAAAATTTTACACCCAATTTTAAGAGCTGCTAAAATGTTTTAATTAAAAATTAGAATGGCTTCCTTCATGACCCTTTCCAAATTCATTGTCTCTATTACAAATAGATCATTAAGGCTTGACAAAAAAATGACAATTCTAAATAGCCAAATGAAGGCTGACCTGGTAGAAACTATACTTGCAGATTAGACATTAGCAAGTAAACATGGACATGACACAGATGTATCACCTCTGTGTGGCTGTATGTTTGTCACTGGTACTATCAGGAGTAGATGTTGTGTCCATGACCCAATTTAAGTAGGCATCTGATTGCAGAAGGCAAAAAATGATTTGGTCATCACAGAGATTCACTTTATCTAGTCTCACACAACTATGTAAATTAATGGCATTCAGCCAGTCTTTCTCTCTGGCTTTCACAGCATTTGTTTATGGTTAGGTTTTGAGACACATTTAACTTGAACATTTAACTTATGTTAACAACAGCGTTGGGAGCATTAGATCACAGCTAATAGTAGAAGCCCATATTTTTGTAAAATTTGTCTGACGAAGGATTTGAATGCATTCTGTCATGCACGTGCAGAATGAGACAGTGGTATGTCTGCCCAGATGCAGTTTTCTTAATCTGTTCATTGTGAACACAAAGCAACCGAGGTGACTGTGTAAAAAAAAGTAGCCCACATTAGCAACTTTACAATTATGCACAATCATAGCAGCTAGTGGTAGACTTGCTGGTCAGAAGATGGCTTGGAGGAATATGGAATAATAATACTAATAACAATAGTAATGGAAAGCAGGGAATGTCTGAAAATCTCCAGAGAAACTTTAGATTGAAGAGAGAGAGGGAAAGAGAGTGTGAGAGTGCTGCACACTGCAATCTGGTAATGGCACAGATTATCTTTTATATCATCATGTAAAGTGTTTAAAAAATGGACGAAAGTAAAACTGCCACATTCCAGGTAACTAATGGGAAACACTGCACACAACTTCATGTGTAAGGAAAGGGTGAGGCTACAGCCTGCAGTTTAATCTAACAAACGACCTAGTAAGCATAACTTTAGCTTTATATTTTATTAGATATTGTAATAGAGTAGCTTTTCATGATTCAGTTTGAAAACTGCCAAAAACCAAAAACCAAGGTTCATCCACATATAGCAAGTCAAAACAGAAAACCTGAAAACCACAAAGTCCAAAAACTCAATTGTAGTTCAGGAACTTGGGACCTGCATGACCCCACTGTGTCTGTGTGGTTTTCTCCTCAGTCTAAAGATATCCAGACTAGGTTTATGTTAACTGAAGACTGAGTTGTGTGTTGTTGTGAATGTGAGGGTGAATGGTCATTTGTCTCCATCTGTTGGCCCTGGGATAGGCTATCAACATGTTCAGAGTGTCCAAAGTCACCTGGGATAGGTTCCAGCTCCCCCACAACAAGGGATAATTGGTTTTGATTGTGGATTGATGGACTCATATACAACCACAAATGTTCAATCATGAACATGTGCTTAAGCACAGTTGTGTTGGTTTTGTGATGAATCCATAAACAAATATCTCAAGCATGAAACGGAATATTTAGGGCCTAAGCACTGACGGTGCGCACTGGGAGGTGCGAAAGCCCTATTATTCTTCAAAGGATTATTATTCTTATTCTTTTTTCCTTTTGTTCACACACATTGAACCTTTTTTTCATGAAATTTTGCACACATATTGGCACGAGGGAACACTTTGCACTGAGAGAGGCTTGGACCATAATTTGGATTTCTCAGATTTTTCTTCAATGTAATATGTTACATTATATAACATGTCTGCAAGATCCCCAGGATATGTGTATCTGTTCTGAACATCTCCAACTCAACCCTCTGGTAACTCCACCCCTTCAATTGTGATCATCTCTTAAATACTATCCAACCACATTTGTGCCCTTGATAAGTAAAGTAGGCTATCCCACAAGTGTACTACAGTATGTATTGAAGGTAAATGTATCTTCCAACAACAATTTCTCAATTGATTTTGTGTGATAGCCTCCTTTACTTCTCAAGGGCACATTTGTCTAGTCCACATGACAAGCCTGTATCACTGCTGTAGATGATAGTGGTGTGAATTTGTGAGTTTTTCGCTCATTTCTGGCATACAGCCTGATGTCATCCATGTAGAGCAGGTGGCTGATTTTTACTGCTTCTTGTAATCTGTATCATATCCACATTTTGTGGATTTGGCTGAGAGGGTTCAGGCCTATGCGGAACAGCAGAAAAAACAAAGCATCTCCTTTGAATATGTTGCACCTGATGTTGACTTGTGCAGTTTCCTGCATGAGATGACCACAAAGATTGTTTTCCACAGTCCCACTGATTTCTTGGTGAAGGTCCTTGAGGTCCTATTGATGTTATACAGTTCCAGGCATTGTAGTATCCATGTGTTGCAATGAATCATTGGCTTTCGAGTTGTGTATCAAGGCAGTGCACAGGCTGGTCTTTCTGTTCTTTCTATTTTGATGGACTGCTCTGTCAACAGGTACTGTAGTTGGCGTTTGGCTCCTCTGGTTTTACAGCCAATTGTTGTCTGTGCCTCGCTCATGTATTGAGCCATTTGATCTACTGCTATGGTACCTGACATAGGTTTCCTTATGGTACAGAAACATGTTACAGACTGATAGTTGGATGGGATGGTTTCCTTCTGGGAATCCTTCATGATTAGAGCTGTCTAACTTTGAGGTAAATACTCTGGTTGGGTCCCATCTCTAATCAGCTGATTCATCTCTTATACACACACATGTCTTGTGGTGGTGCTTAACTACCATCTCTTTGCGCTTACCTGGGTTTTATGTGTTTTGAGATTGCTATCTGCCTTGCTGCTCTTCCGGCCTTCCTGCTTTGCTTCTTGTGCTCATCCCTGGAGAAGAATTCAAATGCCAACCAGCTCCCTTCCCCACTACTTGCAGATTTGTGTTTTGCTTTCTCAACATTAAAGTAATTTTCCACCATGACCTGATTCAGTCTCTGCTTTAGTGTCCAACCTAACCACTGCATAACCAAATGCACATCATTTGGGATGTTGCACACCTTTCTATATAACATCCCACAGCTGACAATGCATATTAGAGGAAACACCAAGTCACAAAGTCAAAGGACCTGCCTTTCTGATGGTTCAGAAAGTTTTACAAGACCTATTGTGTCTACTAGAAACAAACAGGCTCCTCATGGAGCTGCCTACAGCGATCTTGGGACAAGGCCAGTGGTAACTCACATTAATTGCTCACAATAAATGTGTCATACAAGACATTCAACATTTACATTCCATGTGTTAATGGAAAGTTACCCCCCCCCCCATCTTAATAAAACAAGTTAAACAAAGAAAAACCTATATCAAGTGGGTTAAATTGCAGTTAATATAACTTTCAGCATTGGTGCTATTCTATACATATCCAATAAGTCAGGACACAACATAATTAATTTGATTCCATTCCTCTAAAAGTGTTAATTGAGGCAAATATCAGAGAAATTAGATCCATGGCTACTCATAATGAACAATTCCATTAGGACATCATCAGAATAATAATTAGAGAGCACTTTGGATTAGAAGATTATGTATAAGATCGACATTTTCCTACTTTCTTTTCACACAGAATTAAATCCATTCACTCCATCCATTCATTTCACTTTAAAACAAAGTCAGCCATAATCATTTCGCCACAGTCGGTCACTTTGAGGATCACAGTTGCAAACAAAAGTATTCCCAGATCCCATTAAAAAAAAAAAAAAGATGAGCATTGCTACTGTATAAAATCCCCTTTTGGCATCCCCTCTGTAAATTGCCTTGCTGATACTGAAGAATATAAAAAAAATACTTTGCATGTTGGGCAAAGACACTAAGGTTATTTGCCAATTTGAGGAATAAAGGTCAATTAAATCTCTGAAAAATCGTAATAATAACTGATTGAGTGCCATTCAATTTTGCAGATGCATTCTTGTTGCACACAGGAGGAACTTAACAGATCCTGGTGATAGTCTGACTTTTATCATGGCTACACCCAGAGGAGAAAATTATGGTTTATAATGGAAGATTTCAGGTACTTAAATGCACTGTTCGTTACAGATGTGTATAGCTTTTGTGAATGTTCATGATTCCTTGACATATTTTTCTTTTGCGAGCATGAGGTCAAAATGTACATTCGTCAAATTATTATATTGGAACTATGGTTCATATACATTAATCAGCCACAACATTATGATCAGTTAGAGCTTTTAATGTTGTGGTTGTTCAGTGTACAATATGTACAAACAGTTGTTTTTGTTGTTTATATAATTCCCTAACTTTACCACAGTGACTACATATTGTTTGTCCTATTTTACACTTGTGAAGGATTATACTCTGGCGGGGTCTAGTATAGGATAGTGTGCTCACACCCTAACATGCCAGTCAATGTATGAAGATCACAGATGAGAGCCTTTTAACCATTTATTGTAAACGATGATGATGGTGATGATGAAGAAAATGATGATTTACAATAAACTAAGTAATCTGATAAATCCATTCAGTGTTATCTAATCAAATCAATATTACACTGTTCCATACTTAATTACAACTTAGATATCAACTCACTCATTGAATGCATCATCCCCAGTCATCAAAAGTCAAAAGCAGCATGCACACCAGCATGCTGCATCAGACAAGGGGAACAAAAGGACTGAACATGCCTGGTTCAGGCCTATTAATCAGTTCAGGTGTGGCCTCATAGGTGGGGTCTAGACCCCACCTCCCCAAGGCCATACAAAAAGGAGGTGCTTTTTTACACACTGTTTATGCTGATCTGTCAAGATGTCAAATGTGAGAGCAAAGTACAAAGAAAGGAAATTATTTTGATGTGCACTGGTCAACAGATGATGGTTTTGAATGCTGGTGACCACTGAGCCCACAATGTGTACTTGTACACAAGAAAAATTACTATCGAATGCATCAATTCCCATTCCACTTATTGGCTATGTCCATGCTCATGGATGTGTCACAGCTCATTAGCTGGCTACAACTCTGCATCTCAAGAACAAACACATCAGAGAGGTTTGACAGTAGCTGCATCATTTTAAAAGCTCCACCAACTGTGGCCTGAACTAAATTGATGCATCATCCCCAGCAGACAGGCTTTATCAACTCAGAGAGCCACTAGTCACTGGCCAATTAACTTGACCACTATTAAAAGGAGAAAAGAGAATATTGTTTTTTTTTCTTACAAAATTGTCCCTTCTTTTTCTTTGCTTTATGCAAAAAGACATCACTCAAAACCTATTAATTATAAACATATTTCAGCATTTGATGAAGTAAAGGCTAATATGTGCATTTTTCATATGGTATAATTTCTGATTATTCATTCATTCATTCATTTTCTACCGCTTTATCCTGTTAAGGGTCGCGGGGGGAGCTGGAGCCGATCCCAGCTGACATCGGGCGAGAGGCAGGGTACACCCTGGACAGGTCGCCAGTCCATCGCAGAGCCAACACAGAATACATGTACAAACAAACAGCCATTCACACTCACATGCACACCTAAGGACAATTTAGAGTGGCCAATTAACCTAACCCCCACATTGCATGTTTTTGGGCGGTGGGAGGAAGCCGGAGTACCCGGAGAGAACCCACGCAGACACGGAGAGAACATGCAAACTCCACACAGAAAGATCCCCCGAAACCGAGATTCGAACCAGGGACCTTCTTGCTGTGAGGCACGAGCGCTACCCACTGCGCCACCGTGCTGCCTAATTTCTGATTATTTTTTACTTATTTAAGTCTTGATTAGATGAACCTAAATGAGATTACAAACAAGTTACACAACTGATCATTTAAAATGAACCTTTTTTAAGTCAGGACAATATATACAGTATTTACCAATGCGCAACAACATTAAAGGGACTCACATGGGCCCTTGTGTTACTTCAGGCTGAGTGTTGTTTTGACTTTTGTGAGTTATTGACAGCCAAATTTTGTGAAAGTTACACTTTGTCGAAGGCTTAATTGCTTTTTGCAGCTGGTGGCTCTTGGCAAAACCTCCAACTCCATTATTATCCTGGCACCTTGGCAGCCCATTGTAAGGGAGGCACACACTTCTCTTTGAATAGGCATCAAAGTGCACAGTCTCCTTTAAAAATCAAGCTGTTTCAGAGGGAACCGCTTCTCCACGTGTCATTTGGAAAGGTACTGTGGCTCTTTTGTTTAAATGAAATAGAGCCAAAGAAAGCAGTTCTTGTTTTAACAATGGCATACCATTTGCACCACATCAAAACTATATCTGTTCTAAATCATTTGTGTGATGCCACTTCAGGATGGAACTGTGTGTCTATATATCAGAAACGCTTGCGTTTTGTGGCCTACGTCAAAGCAGTTCCAACTTTTGCTCCAAAAAACGGAGTCGTTTTAATGGCAGCTGTCTTGGCTATGTGGCGCAGTGCCACATTGAGACTCTCTGTAATTACCACTAGCAGCTACAGAGTTTCAGGGGAATGATTTTCTGCCGTTCTCAGAGGCACCTCTCTGGGCACCGTGTGCAATATCACACAGGCTTCTTATTTTAGATGCACATCAAAGTCGGAATCCCTGCCTCTTTCAGTTTTGAATTAGCTGTGGCTTGATTGAAGACTTTAACAACACATTTTAACCACTGAGTCGACATTTGAACCTGATTTGAAACAGATCAGTGTTTGGCATCGCTTCCTGAAGTGGACAAGTGCATTGGTTGCATTTCAGTGAGCAGACAGCTACATCCTCGCTACTGAAATCAAAGCTACTTCTTCGTACTGCAACACAGTAGTTTTCACTGCAAAATATTGTACATATGTACATATGTACTAATAAATCATTTAATGTGTAGAAAATGACTAAAGCACAGAAAAAGATGTTTATTCTGTTTGTGTTCATGATTAAACTGGTGTTGAAAGTACACATGGAAGATTAGGATACTACATTTAATTATCACTAAAAACACATGAGTTATTCAAAGAATTAAGCAGAAAGGGACAAAACATCGAGGTGTGGCTCATGACGCACACACATATATCAGTCATATCCATGTATATCCTGTGTTCTCATTTCTTAGCTGCTGATGGTGGAGGCTAATTAGAGCAAAACAAACAAAAACAAAAACAACTATTTCATTACTTTTATTTATTTTATATATATATATTTCTACAGTTCTACATTTTCTACATATTTTCCTTTCAGGCAGAATAAGAATCAAAAATAAAACTGGCCAACATACTGGACAGATAGAATTAGGGCAGTAGCAATTCAATATTAAATATATTTCACAACTAATGATAAAATATGCAAACACTTTCGAGATGATCTGCTCTCCAACATGTAACCCTCTTGAACGGTGGTGCCACGAAGTTTCCATGAAGGAGCAATCCCAGTTCTAAGTCTAATTATTATTTAACATTTCTTTTGCTTTTTATTGTACTTGTCTAATATTTTCCTGGCAGACGTGTGTCCTGTTATTGCAGATAACAGTGGAAAGTAATGAATAATTAAAAAAGAGGAAAGAAGCCTGTGTGTGTTTGTGTTTTCTGTGTCTTGCGCAGCTTGAGTCAGAGTGGTTTGATGCAATGTGCTTCACCTTATTATAATCACTTTGAATCATTCCATCCTCTTTGCTACAGACTAATAAGTCTGAGGAGGATCTCAGGAGCACACTGTTTTTTCTGAACAGGGCTTTTCCCAATACATAAGGAAGAGAATTTAAAGGTGGGGGTGTAGGGAAGAAAAGTAGGTCATCTTTTTGACTATGATCTCCTTTTTTTCCACATTGTTGCTGAGCAGCTTTACACCCCCTGCTGGGAAGTTGAAACCAGCATTTCCTATTGGCTTAGAGCTGGAGGTGACCTGCAGGAGAAGTGGATGTTGGTATTGGATAAGTTGGTCCAACAGGATATGATTGGAGGGGAAGCAGGAAGATGATGGGGGTGTGGCTACAGGGAGGAGTAGGGCTGAGGTGACGCTCCCCTCCTACTGAGCTACTATGGCGCCCTGGGGAAAGAGATGGGAGGTGGGGGGGTGGGGGGGTGGGAGTGTGTGGGTGTGTTTGTGTGTGTGTGTGTGTGTGTGTGTGTGTGTGTGTGTGTGTGGAAGCAGGAGTTGAAGGGGGGGTAAATGTGAAAGTATCTTGAATTGTACCAACGGGCGAGACAAAGCGAGAGAGAGAGCTTGAAAAAAGTAAGAAAACCGGTGTGTGTGTGTGTGTGTGTGTGTGTGTGTGTGTGTGCGTGTGTGTGTGTGTGATCTCATTAACATTAACAACTGTTTGATAATAATT
>JAFBJQ010000179.1:1485077-1503956 GCA_016785345.1 Trinectes maculatus | reverse complement strand
TAGTCAATAGTATAGTATATTTTCCACTTCGAGAATCATTAAGCAGAGTCCATAAAAACGTATCACTAAAAACTTTGTGTCCTGAGCAAAAAAAAAACTAGACACAATCACTGTAGATGTCGTACCGGTTCTTTTTCACTGTCACTCGCTGACTCTCCACATGACTGTGACGGTGCCTGGATGGGTGTCCCATTAGGGGTGTTTGGGATGGAATGTCCATTAGTTGCTTCCTCTGTGATTGCTTTCTTTTGCTTCTTTTTCTTCTAAACATAAACATAAATGTGGAGACAAATTATTACAGTGCTACCAGGGCGTAACCAGAGAATATCCATTTTTATTTATAATTATAAACTTCTAAACTGCCAGCAATCACCTCACAGCCTTTTCCCCACTGAACAAGACAAATCATTCAGTGTCCCACAAAACAAAACCGTACTGATACATATTTGTGCTTACAAAAATGTACTGACCTCTGTGTCTCCTTCAATGTTCTTTTTCATTTTCTTCTTTGGAGTATCAATACCATTAATGTTGCCATTCAAGTCTGTGGCCTCATCTGAGTGGCCATTCACTTGGTCCGCTGCCAGCTTGTCCTTTTTCTTTTTCTTTTTTGGTGTTGGAGGTTCACAGTCTAAGTCCCCCAGCTCTTCCTGGTCCTCCAACTGCTTCTTCTTCTTCAGCTTCTTGCCCTCCTTGGTCTTGGTTGAAATTCAGAAACAACAAAAGGCAAAAAGATTTTAGTGAAAACAGAAACTGTCCAGCTAATTTGCAGTGTATTATTTAAAATATCTGTTTCTCACATCTAATACCATGTTGAATTTTATCAATTAAAATGTATATTTATCCATGATTCTATTACACTGTATTTGACTAACACCCTCAAGAACACATCAAGCTGAAGTCTGGGACTTTTCTTTTTTTAAAATGTTGGATTCACATTAATTGTGCTCCTCAAGATAATGGTTCAAAAATAATTATCAATAATTATAATTATCCATTATGTAGTATTAATCACCCACACCCATTTAGAAAATCACCTAATCCAAGCTTTTGTATTTTTAATCTGGTATATCATATTAGTCAAGCTTTAGAAACGTCTATTTGTGATAGCTGATTCACAGGTGTTGATAAACAACAATGTGTAACGTTTACAGGGTACATACACACTACATTCTAGTGTCAGTTACACATAAAAGGACATGGAAATAATTTAACAAAACACCCCAGTAACACTGACGGGAGCATGAGTTGGTAATGGCTTGGGAGAACAATAATTAGTACCAATGTACATAAACAACAGTAGTAGTGTCAGTACGATAAACCATGTCTGAATTAATGACAGAATTGAATGTCGTATTGTCATTGTACGAGTACAGCTAAATTGAAAGCGCAAAATCGTAAGGTGCTGGTTGTTTAGTACTTAAACACAAACACAAACACAAAAAACTCTCACCACTTAAAAAAACCAATGAAAACACTTACAAAACTGTCAATATTTTTCCATTAAAGATGTCGAAAAATATTCCTTTAATGTGGCTGTAATGTTGATTTATGACGCTGGGTTCACTTGTTATTATGACTGATGTGAATATCTGTCCGACAGCCGATGAGCCCAGCTGTAAAACATGACATCAGCGAATTTAAAGGCGTACACGCTGTCCGCCAGTATATTCGTGTGACGTAAGACTGCGTCGGTAACACGTGGACCGGCCACGAGACCGAATACACTGCAAACTAAAGACAACGTGTGCTATCGTTACCGCACGCATTCACTATATCTACTCTCTGTTTATACTGTACAGTGGTTGATTCAATTATGTCAGCGAGGTTTTACTAATACTGGAGCTACGCAAAAATGTCTTGAGGTGTTATGCTACCATTTAACTAGCCGGTTAGCTTAAGTTTCTCGTTAGCACATTCAGCCACATGTTGTCAAACACGGGAGGAGCGAGCTACGTGGATTTTATTCGTTATATTCTAGGAGACACGAACCGCTACGCTCACCTTCAGGGTTGTAGCCTCGATAACAGCGTCCATTTCTTCCCCCATGTCTCGATCTTCGGTGTTAACAGAGATTTTTGATGGCATTTCTCGTCCCTGGTGAAACCCTTCTGCGCCGACACACGAGCTAACCCACGGGCACGCGGATGGAAAAGAACGCGCAAGGCGGCGAGCGGAAGCTTGTTCGCCCCATGCACATAGAAATAGAAGCGATAGACGCTAAACGCATCAACATGAAAGTTATCACACGTTATACGTATTTGTAAGATCCTCTTTACAGAACAAATACATGTTTTAAAATGTATTGTTTGAAAGTGACACAAATACAAGGATAAGAATGTGAAATGTAATCAAACAGGTGTATGACAAATATCCGTTCTAACAAAATACAACCAAAACAATCAAGTCAGTCACAATAAAATCTGTCCCCAGTCAAGTCCGAGGAATTTGTCCTTACCCTTGCCCGCGTGTGTGGTTATTAATTTCATAAAGTGCAAACACTGGGATGGAAACAGGTTCACTTGACTTTACCACGAGAGAATCAAATGCCAAACCCTGTTCACTCGTCACTATTACAACGCAATGATTAAACTGAAACGAGTGCTGGGTTGCATCATTAACCTAACTAAACCTAGCTGTGGTTGGACTAATCCTGGTTCTAACCTAATCATACGGGCACAAGTTCCAAACATGTACCCAAAGGGTAATTTCTAATCTGATACATTACGCTCTAGAGCATTAGATGTACGTCGTCTGCTGCGCGTTGTTTCATCGCGACAGTGTCGTAAAGCGCCAGTGTTGCGGTCGGACCTTTGACCAGTCGTCCTTTGATCACAGTACCAGTCGCCCTTCATCAGAGCTGTTTTCGCCTTGACAGAGACATCCACCATCGTAGCGTTAAACCATGGCGGCAACAATTGCTCGTAAAGCTGTTGATCACCTGAAGAGCAAAGAGTTCAGGGACTATTTGATGAGGTTTGTATTCGACGCTGGGGGCAGTTTTAGCACTGACAAAGACGTATGCTAGCGATCGCTAGCTCTTTGGCCATTGAGTTTGTGGCTTACACAGCTTGGTAACGTAAGAAAATAATTAACAACCAGCAGTATCTTTGCTATAATAACACAGTTATTACTGTTCTGAGCAGACAGCTGCAATTGAATCGTTTTCTTTTCTCAAAAACCGGTTGTGTTTTCGTGCCTCTGTAGCACAGAGCAAACTTGTTACTCCAGTTTAATAGGTATAGTAGAGAAAAGCGAACGGTGAATAAGATATTTTTCATGTTTTACAGCTAAACTACACTTACTTATGTGAGATATAGGATATTGTGAGTAACTATAAAAATGAGTCAATCTGTTCGGCAAATACTGAAAGCAGTTAATTTGATAATACGCTCATCCTAACAACAGAGATTAATTTGATGTAATAGTTGGTCATATACGTTTTTACATACAATTGCAAGCAGGGAGCTGTATTTATTACCTTCTGGCAAGTCCAGATGAGGTTAATGTGTACATGTGATCTGGTGGCTTTTGCCAGACACTGGGTACAGCGTGAATTATGGCAACGTGAAGCAAGAGGCCATTTCTGTTTACATAAAATACAGTTTGAAAGTCAAACAAAGGAACTTTCACATTTTTCACATTATACGGACACTGACTTTGTGAAAATACAAGACTCTGCAAGAGGAGTTGACGATTTTCGTCATTTTCATCAGGTACTATGTTGTTACCTGGTTTATTTTAACCCACCGTACTGATTTGCACGTTTAAATTGCAGTAGCGCTCTTGTCGCTTGTGATCTGATTTGTTATATATACTTTTTATATTGCTTTTCTCTTTATATCTCGGATATTGTTAATAGTAATATTTTTCTGTTTTAAATTGCTTGTTTTTTAATATTGTTCCATGCCCTGCCGTTGCTGCACTGTAATTTCCCACTTTGGGATCAATAAAGTAGATCTATCTATCTATCTATCTATCTATCTATCTATCTATCTATCTATCTATCTATCTATCTATCTATCTAAAACAGACAGACGTGTATGTGTGTTTGAAGCAGCACTTAGCTCTCGTGTGACCTAGCTCAATATCAGTGTGACTTAACAGCCGTTGTTCTTCTCTCCTCTATGTGGCCGTGAAAAAAAATCACCACAAAAGCACGGTAAGCACTCATCCTTGGTGTCTGTCAGCATATATGTTTCAGCCTGTGTCACTCCTCATATTGTGACTGCCTGCTGGTTTACCTGCCTGCTGTCACATTTTGACTTGAACTACATGTGCTGTACGATATAGTCATGTATATTAATCTGAATTTATTCTGTGTTTACTCTTTTTCATAGTCATTTTAAAGTAATGTGCAGTAATACATGGCCCTTTTTGTGTGTTCAGCATTTCTGGGGACCTGTAGCAAATTGGGGTCTCCCCATAGCTGCCATCGCCGATATGAAGAAGAGTCCAGAGATTATTAGCGGCAGGATGACCTTTGGTAAGGCAAACAGACACATTAACTGATAAACATATATCTACAAATATATGGCATACCTACAGTAAGTCTTTGTGACCTTGGTAGTCATGGGTTTTGCTTTAAGGTTCACATCTTAATATTCCAACGTGTGAGAAATGGTAGTAAAAATTGGAGTAAATTTTTTACTATGTATTTTACAAGTTTGAGCACTGTCTAAAATTTAATGATTTTATGTTATACATTTTTCGTCAGCTCTGTGCTGCTATTCACTTCTCTTCATGAGGTTCGCCTACAAGGTGCAGCCACGCAACTGGCTTCTCTTTGCCTGTCATTTGACCAATGAGTCGGCACAGCTGATCCAAGGAAGTCGTCTCATCAAATACAAGTAGGTGACATTCTACTCTGTTGCTTTTTTGTCATTGTAAACAGGGGATGTTTCATGAAGCAGTTTTATTGGACAAGAGTATATTCAAGTGATGTTAATAGTTGATTAGCCTTTAAATGGAGGGCACGGATAGGCCTAGACTTGGATAGACTCGTATGCACTCTCACTGTTTCTGTATCATTTCAGCATGGAGAAGAGAGGGTCTTCATAGTCACAGAGAGCGGCAGCTGGAGTCTGTCCACTACTGAGTGCCCCCCTGCTGTTAGAACAGCCACCTAAACTATCAGCATTTTTATCAAATCATTGAAAGCATGGCACTTACACCATGATTGTTCATCCTTATAAAGTTTTAGTCACTTTTTATCATACAGACTCCGAAAAGCAGATGCTTTCCGCAATGATTTAAGGTCAACTGCTGTAATTTATTTTTTTACATTTAACATAACACACAAAAATATAATGTGGGTGAATGTGCACTGATCTAATCAATCTCACAGTTACGAGATGCTTTGCACATTGAATTAACATTCAGTGTACAACATTATCATTTTCAAACTAGGTTAAAGTAATGTTTTGTTGCCAATCATCTCAGCATTATCATTTAATTACTTTCATAACTTCTCAGTAATAAGAATATTTTTCATAATTGACTAAGATTAACTAGAGTTTGCAATCTGCAGATTTTTGTTTTGTACACTGAAAACAGTGTGTGTTTGGGGGATCTAATTTGAGTATTTTTATTTAAGTATAATAAATAATAATCATTCAAGCAAATATATAAATCATCCCAATTTAGTAGATATGTGGTTTTATGTGGTAAAGCTACACATATTGTAAATTTTCTATAAAAAGACTTGAGACTGTCAAGGTTATACTGGGAGACTGTGAGAGACACACTGCTTCTTTGAGAGCTGAGTGCTAACATTAATTAAATTGTCATTGCAAACTTTACAAAATTTTTCCCTGTTAAATGATTTGATTCCCATGGTGTGTTCAATAAACTGGCTATAACAACCTGAACCAAGTTCACTGAGTGGATAGTGGTTTCATTTCATACTTCTTGAAGTCATGTTCTGTTGTGACCAGTCACATTGCGATGTCAAACATTACCCCATACTGATGCTGACGAGACCACTGCCCACCATTTACTCAGCAGTTTGCTCTGCAACTTTATGTCCTTGTTAACTTGATACAAAGTATTAAGCACACATTTTCAACAAAGTCAATATAAATTTAATTGGAAATTAATGGGAATTGGTTCTTTGGATGTTTAATGTGCCCCAGTGTTTTTATGAAAATTACTAAGCGCGTGGTAAATATATTAAACATTTCTCTATATTACCACTGTTTGTTGATGACCAGACATTCCACAAATAGTTATTAAATGCTACTTCTATTTTACATATTGTAAAAAGGTTTATCAGGTAATCAACAGTAACATTTGGAATAAATATAATAATTTTAAATAAAACACCAACATTTCTCATAAAAAAGGTAGTGGAACATGAGGCCTTTCACTGTGGAAACGTTACATTGCAAAATGATGATACGACAGAATTAAGTGAATGTAACGGGACAAGACCCGGATGTAAACAGCATTAGCGTTGTTAAAGCAGCTCCGGCAGATGGCAGTAATGAAACAAGACGCCGCGGTTAAGCCCAAGCGACAGAGAAGAAGACCAACATGGCGTCCCTCAATAGCGACGAGTGGAGAGCTATCTGCGTCAAATTTACCAACGCCCAAAACCTCACGGAGGTAGACTCACGGAACGACCCAGAAAATGATCCATTCCGCTCTAAGTACAAGGCCAGGGAGCTGCTCAGAGAGATATACTCCTCGCTGAAGTGTCTGGAAGCCGGGGAAGGTGAGGAGGACAGCGGCGGGGAGAGCAGCGAGCAGCGGCGGACAGAGCAGCCGGTGGACGGCCAGAGGGACGATGTGTTCGCCCAGGGCCTCAGCGGTGACTCGCCGGCCGGGCTGCGGGCCGCCAGACTCGGAGCAGTGGAGTACTACCTGGGCGTTAACCACGTCGACACGGAGGAGCTGTCAGCCGGAGAGGAGCATCTGATGAACTGCATGAAAGTGCTGGAGAGATGCAGCGTATCGTCCGACAATGTCTCGCTGTTTATCCACGTCAGGGTAACGTTAACTTGGGTTTAATAGTGCTAAACTAACTTGTCGTTAGCTTTACGTTATAACAACAGACGCTGTTCACTAGCATGTCATTGCTGCAGCTTTTAGGTTATTTACGTCAAAGCACTAATGGTCTTCCTCGATAATAACATTGTCGTGATCGATTGGGACTGAGACGTCGCTGCTGGGATCCATTGGGTTCTTGATGTACAGAACAGCTTATTGATGAAATGTATGAAATTCTAACATGTTTAGATTGTTTCCACAGCCAGGTCATCTAACATGTGGAGATCAGAGGATCTGGTAATATTGAGTCAATGATCACATGTGTTGTTTGTGTCAACAGAACCAGTTGGGCATCCTTTGGGCTTCCCGGGATGAGACGGAGACAGCTCAGGGATTTCTTGAAACAGCAGAATCCATTTACCAACGGTATATAAAGGAGGTGAGGTTGATTAAGTGTCAGGAGGGTCTGTAGCATTAGTAAACAGATACATTTACCAAGGAGCCTACGTGGCTGCGACTGAGAGTGAGAGTCGTAATATCTTCTTCATCAGCAGCTTTTCCTTTTTTTAAGGATGGGAGTCCTCCCACTGATATGACAGAGTTCTTTACTACTGAGGAGAACCTGCTGACAGATCAGGAAAGGAGCAAGAGGTGACTTCCACCACACACTGATATACACATACATGCAAATTGGCAGATTTTCTACATGTTTCTTAAAATGTTGTTGCTTACTCTGTATATCACTTCTCCTACCCTTTTTGTTTTTGTGCGTTCTTCCAATTGTCCTTTTGCACCTGCAGGTTTGAGTTGGCTTACACCCATACCATGTACTATCTTGCTCAAGTCTATAAAAATATTGGTCAAAATGAGCGTGCTGCCAACTACTGTCACAGTACCCTGCAGAGACAGTTACAGTTGAATCAGTTCAATCCAATGGAGTGGGCACTGAATGCTGCAACATTATCACAGTATTATATCACGAAGGTAAGGTAAAGATTCATTAATATGGAATAAAACAAGTCAAATATTCATGTGATTACTGAAATGTCTAGTTTTTCTTGGATATTACATACCGTATTTTCCGGACTATAAGTCGCAGTTTTTTTCATAGTTTCGCCGGGGGTGCGACTTATACTCCAGTGCGACTTATGTGTGAAATTATTAACACATTATTATATCTTGTCACATGTTATTTTCACACTAAACCGCAAGAAGGCGCTCTAGGCCTGTGTTGATAATTGAATTGATAAAACATTGGCGACGTAGAAGAGGAAGCGCCGCATCTTCTACCTCCTGAGTTAGCGGAGTTGTTTGAAAGTGGCACCGAGGATGACGATTTCATTGGATTTAGTGATTTGGAGTGACACGGATGGTTTGGTAAACTTGTTAGCATGTTATTTATGCTATAGTTATCTGAATAACTCTTAATATGTTATGTTACTATACCGTTCTCAGTTTGTTGTTTATGTGTCATGTAACGTTAGCATACCGTACAATTATTCAGCCTGTTGTTACCTCTATTCTATTTTTATTTTAAATTGCCTTTCAAGATGACATGTCTGTTCTTGGTGTTGGATATCAAATAAACGTCCCCCCAAAATGCGACTTATACTCCAGTGCGACTTATGTATGTATTTTCCTTCTTTATTATGCATTTTATGGCTGGTGCGACTTGTACTCCGGAGCGACTTATAATCCGGAAAATACGGTAGTTGGAGGTTTTGCAACATTAAAAAAACTAGTTTCCTTGTGGTTCAGTTTTGCAGTAACCTGGTTGTATTAATTACTGAGTTTTGTCAGATCTGCTTTAGATGTTCTCTGGTACTGTCACAGTAGTTTGACTGTCTTGCGAAGTGTGTGTATGCACATTTGTATGTATTTTATTGGTTTTATTTTATTTTTAAGGGCAAATACATGGAAGGGAGGCATTGCCTCTCAGCAGCCACCGTCGTATCAGGTTTAGCAGGAGAGGTTCCCTCTGAGGCTGCAGCACAGGAAAGTAAGTATCTAAACAGCTCACTTACATTTTCTTGCCACTGTAGCATTTCTGCTCTCCTCTGACTGACTTCTCCATTTGTCTGACACAGGTGAGGCAGAGAGTGAGCGTAGGGAACAGCTCAGGCAAAAGAGGGCAGAGATCGCAAGATGTTGGATCAAATACTGTCTCAACCTACTGCAGGATGCTAAGAAGCTGCTAGAGGTACAGCCTGATTACACTCATGCGTGTACACATGAATGCCTGAGGTGGCTTTAAAATTGTTAGGCTCGTGATGGGACACTGGTCACATGAATTGGTTGCCATCATGACTGAACAGAAGGGGAATCACCCGCATAAACCTCAGCATTTTCAGTAGGAAACTAAAGAAAAAGACGTTTTCACAAAAAATGTTGCACTAAATAATAAGATAAAAAAAACAAAATAAAAATCATCATCTAAACAAACTTTTTATCTGTTTATCTGGACATGCTGGTGTTACTGATGTTTCAAACTGTGGTTATACCTTTTTGATCAGGACAACATTGGGGAGATGGATAGTGATCGTCAAGAAGACTTGAAGAGAGCAAGAAGACTTGAGGAGGAGGAGGAAGAGAAATGCAGGAAAAAAGCACTGCTGTTTGGTTCAGAGGACACCTTTGACTCCATTGCAAGCCTGGAAGAAAAGGTCTGTACGCTGCAGGAATCTAGAAAAATAAAGATGAATCATGGTTACTGTATCACTAGAAGGCGCCATTGTGCAAATAAATACTGACATATTACAGTCAATAAGCTCAAAATGTCTGCTGTGTTTTCTAGGTGCAGTGTTTGTTCCCACTGGACTTCACTGAGGCCAGAGCTGTGTTTCTAGTGGGACAAAATTATGTCACACAGGTATACTCAATGTGCACTCACAAACCCACAATGTGCAAACAATAAAAGTAAACAATAAAAACTGAATTAACTGAATTGCCATAGAAATACTGTAGGTATTTTATTTAAAAAAAAGTCACAACTACATCATCTGAAAATAAGACTTCATTGATTATTATTATTGAGTATTACCACATATCTGTAGCTGATCTTTATTTTATGACTGTTTCTTACAGGCCAAGGAGTACTTTGAGATGGATGGATATGTGACAGACCACATAGAGATCTTGCAAGATCACAGCGCTCTCTTCAGGGGCCTCGCTTTCTTTGAGGAGGATTTGGAGCGACGCTGCAAAATGCACAAACGAAGGATTGATATGCTAGAACCAATCTGCAATGGTACCAAACCAATTTTGTTCTTGAGTTGCAGTTGCTGTTTTGTCTGTTTTACTGCTGGTTCAGTAGAAAAAGATTCAGTAAAAATGTCCATCCACGTATAGTGTGATACAATAGTGGACAGATCTAACATTCTCTGTCTTACTTTTTTTTTTCAAGACTTAAACTCCCGGTACTACCTAATGATCCGCAGACAGTTGATGTTTGAGTTGGCAGAGACTTACAGTGAAATGATGGACCTGAAACTGACGCTGGCCAACAGACAAGCAGACACACAGTCACTGGACAACCACACCATTAAGAAATTCAACCACCTCTGCTCTGCCTCTGCAAAGTGAGTGTGTATTTATTTGTGGATTCTGTCATGCGTGACTCTGTGCTTCTGCATAACTCAGTCTGAGCGGCTTGCATCCCTCTCCTCGCCAGGTACTTCCAAATGTTCCTAGACTCTCTGTGTTCTCCAGAGGGTAAATTTCCAGAGCACCTGGAGATGGAGGTGCTCAGACCAGCTCTGGTGGCCCACTTCAGAGTAGCGCGACTACACAGCCGGCTGATTGGCTCTCCACCCTCTGTTCAGCTGGACAACCTCAACAAATCTTTAGAAAGCTACAAGTATGAAACTGAATATTTTTTCATTTCTGGTAATACATTGGTTGATATTATATGCTTAAAAATGAATTAAACAATGGTGCGCTCTACAGTTGAAATGCCACCAGTTACCATGTTTTTGGATTTGACAAGTTGACAATAATTTTGACACTCCACCTGTTGTCTAGATACGTGGTTGAGTACTGTGAGGCCCACCCCGAGGCAGCCGCTGCTGTGGAGACAGAGCTGGAGCTGAGTAAGGAAATGGTCGGACTTCTCCCACTCAAAATCAACCGCCTCAAAGCAAGAATGGCTACAAACAACTGAAGGAAGACACTGTTCAATCTTTGTGCAAAAACAGCATTAAAGCTGTCTGGATGAGACGGATGACTGTCAGTCAGTCTACATTTGCCACTTTATAGTCAATGGACATTTCCAACAGTTGCAGAAACTGTTCGGTAGATTAAATTGTTTTATTGCTTAAGGTATTTATATTGGTGGTTACCCTTTGATCACATTACATACTATACATATGTGCTTTTCTCTGTGTGCAAGTGTGGACAGTTTACTTTTAAGTCAGATACAGAAAGAATTCAATATAAAATGTTCTGTTTAAAAATTTCCTTGGCTGCTTTATGTTCCTGGCTGTAATGCTAATGTTAAAGACTACTGTGACCCAGTTTACGAGGCCTTGCTGTTAACAATAACCAACAGTGGTGCAGATAATATTCACCTTATATACTACTTGCTTCTTAGAACTAAGTTGCTTCTTCCGCACATAATTAAAAATGAGCCACCCTGTTGCATGACATCATGAAGAGGGCTTATCCACACTCATGTTGGTTTCTTAGATATCATAACATGCGTTACACAGGTTTCGTCCAGTTGAATCTGTGTATTTTCGTATTGTTGCTGGACAGTTACGCTGTCGTCTTGTTGTATTTACAGGAAATACTGTATGTAATGATATTAAACTCAATAATCCACACCTCTGTCAAAGTGCAAGTGTGTGTATTTGTACGTGCAGTGAAGAAACAGCACTGAGTAGAGTTCACAGTTTTTATCTGATATATTTCCTCGAGGCAATGGTTTCAAGGCTTTAACTGGTTAATACAGAGAAATGTATAAAATATTTTCTATTGAAACGATATGATAACTTTAGCTGATGTCCTGTTACATTTGTAATTATTAAAATCTTTTACATTCTTAGGCACTTTTAATGTTTCCATATTTTAACACTATTATGTACAAATATCACATTTAAGTTTATGATTAGGTAATAGAACTAATCTTATTGTATACCAATTAATGTTAAACCAGGGTTAAAGGCACATTTTGCAGTAAAAAGCACAACGTAAAATTCACTCTCTATCACATGGGATTTATTTAACTGTTTGCCTGTAGTTAATTAAACACATTTGTAGATGTATTTGCAAGTTCTCAGAATGCATTTACAGCAGCAAGCAGTGTGGGCTGATAAAGCACTGATGTAGTTCCACAGTAGTTACTCATCGGGTCATGCCGCACTGCGTCACTCCTACTTCCTCTATGAGTGCATGCATTGACCGTGTATCTGGTATAAGGTCGCATAGTGTAAGCAGTTTTTATATATGCAGGCACACAAACAATCACACACTTAATTTGCAGTATATTGCAGTAATTGCAGTATAACAGGAGACACTTTGAGTTCATTGAACCATGTATTCATTCATTCATTTTCTACCGCTTAATCCTGTTAGGGGTCGCAGGGGGAAAGGCAGGGTACACCCTGGACAGGTCGCAAGCCAACCTAGAATATATATACAGACAAACAACCATTCACACTCACATTCACACCTATGGACAATTTAGAGTGACCAATTAACCTAACCCCCATAGTGCATGTTTTTGGGCGGTGGGAGGAAGCTGGAGTACCCGAAGAGAACCCACGCAGACACAGGGAGAACATGCAAACTCCACACAGAAAGATCCCCCGAACCGGGGACCTTCTTGCTGTGCTAACCACTGCGCCACCGTGCTGCCCTGAAACATGTATCGACAAAATCAGATCACAGCCAACCTTGCTTAAATCTGTGATTCCAATAACTTCTCTGTTGCTTGTCAAAACATGCACTGACAACTGGCATACCTGCTCACCACAGAGACACGAGAAACTAATGTGTCATGAATGAGAACTGAAGTGAGACAACTTACGGAATATAGACTGTGTATACAGCTGTGTCGTAATTTCAAACACAACTACACTGCATCAACCTGTAAATTCAACTCTACAAATCCTTAATAACTGTGTTCATAGTTTTATGTACAAACATTCTGATGATGATACACACATACCTTAAAAACATACATATGTACACAAACTGTATGTCCAGGCAATAGCCTTATAATACCGAATGGCATTGTACAGACCTTTTTACAGCCACGTTTTATTTTAATTTAATTGTACAAACAGACACACACATAAAACACAGACACACACACACACATACACACATATACTGTATACACACACATATAAAGCATTAAAATAACTTGGTTTATCATTGCTATGAGTCACTGTTCCACCGTGAAGCTCAGAGGAAAACAAGTCTACTCTTTTAAGTCTTGCTTTGCCCGGACTGCTTAAAGTATGCTATGTGTTTGTATTTATGTTAATGACTGTGTTTTTGTTGTGTTTCTGACAATATGAAAAAGTGCTGCCTCGAATGTCATAAACTCTGGGTACTCAGACAATAGACTGGAATCCCACACAATGTAGGTGGAGAAATGGAAACTTTTTATAGATGCAGTAACATATAAGCATACAGTACAGTATATCATACATGACATCAGTTATTAGTGATTGTATTGACATTGGAGCCTTTTTAATTCTTTGGATATTGAGGAATGTGGAGGACACGAGATGAGCTTTGAGTGGAGACATACTATTTGTATATGTGAATAAACATACTGCATGTACCACATACACATAAATATGTCATATGCAGTGTATGAGTGTGGTTTTGCGTGGAGGCGAGGTTGGGCAGGCTAGTGTGTCATTTCCTGAAGGAAAATGATAGGAACTGATGTTACCACTTCCTTCACTGCATCATACACATGTGTCAGCTGAAACTGTCTCTCTCCCTCTCTCTCTCTCTCTCTCCTTGTCCGACACTAACAAGAAAAATGCTTAAGACAGACGAAGAAGATCAAGGAGAGTAAGAAGATCACAACAGTCAAAAGGGGTAAAGAAACGTATCCAGGATCTGACGTAGTACTGACAGTAAACTCTACACACACACATAAACAGGTAAATGCGTCAGACTGTATCAATAATATAAATAGGCCACCCAAACGTCATACATATTGCTGTGTTGTGGTTTCACTCATGTTTGCATAGCACTTTTTGGTCCAAACCCAACCCACTACGGAAAGAGATCAAATGCAGAAAGGTATTCCAGTAACATAAGTCCCAGAAGGCCCAAAATATCTCAAATGTATTCATGATAAAAATAAGATTGTGACCGTTCATTAAACGATTTTGTCTTTAAAAACTGGGTGTTCCATTCTTTTGTGTCACCACAGCTTTTCATAAACACTGAAAAGTGAAGTGAGACAGTGTGATGTGAATCTAAACTGCTGATACTCACAATATGTAACCATAACAACTCTAAAAACATTATGACACGATGTTCCAGTCATCACCACACATCACCAAGGATAAAACTGATGAAACATTTACTCAACAACTACTGAGAATTCTGGTTTATGGACGTAACCTTTTAACATGTGATACCAATGTCCTGATCAATGGCTCTTTTACCGGTGTAAGCTGAGACAAACACCACAAACCACACATTAGATTCTTATTAAACATATAATCACATGCACATTACACCACACGGTTGGAACATGAACCATGTTTTTTTTTTAATCTGTCTTCCTCTTCCAGCTCTAAACAGACCGGGAGCATCCTGAATAACATCTGAGTGATGATCACAGCAGTTAATCTTAAATCCTCAGCTGCCTGAGGCACCAGGACATAGTGAGCATGTCAACACTTGAAATGTCTACTACACCTGTATTTACAAGCACAGTGTGTATGATAGTAGACTTGGCATTAAATCTATTTGTATCTGCATATAACAAAAAGTAAATTACTCACAGCACTGTCCAATGAGTTAAATCCAACTACAGATTTGACAGATTATTAAAAATGATACAACATAATATTGTACAAGATGACCATATATTTTATATATAGATGTGTTTGCAAAAGGAAACAAACATAAGATGGGTATAAATTCATCGTAACTACTCGTAATCTATCAGAACAATGTCATTTAGTATGTTGTTGTTTTTGTTGTTGTTGTTGTTGCTGTTGTTGTTGGAGACAAAAATGCACATATACAAACGATGAAAACGATGCACGGATAAACAAAAATATAATAAATAAATGTTAAAATATATAATAAATAAATATAATAATAATAATGATAATGTAGCCGTGAGGGTATTTGAGGAAATGAGTGAGAGCTACTAGTGTCTCCTCTGACACTACATATCATATCAGATCGCGATAATTAAGACGACCAACTTTTCGTTTCGGATACAACATGAGTCTGTGGCTCCTTCCTCTTTGCGTCGCTGTTATCACACAGACGCACCGAATCTCCTGCTATTTCCTCCGTGCGAAGTTACGCAACCTCCGACTTGATATCTGATATTCTGAGGCAAAGTTTCCACTGAGGATGTTCAGACACTTTTAATGATACGAATCGTCGTACTGAATCGGGAATCACGGGTCCGAGGCCTCCGTTTACGCGGATCCTATGAGTCCTCTGGTTGGCTGCTGCTAAGGCGGAAAACACAGAGGACTCAGATGATTCGGTTCACTGGTGTTCGGTATGTGGCTGATACATTTTATGCACATGCTATGATGATGATGATGATGATGATGATGATGATGATGATGATGATGATGACGATGATGATGATGATTATTATTATTGGTAGTAGTAGTAGTAGCAGTAGCAGTAGTAGGGTTGTGGGCGGTGGCCAACAACACTGACTCAAGTGAACCGGATCACTTTAGTGAGTGACTCACACTAACCCGAGTCCATAAAACGAACCGAGTTTAGCTGCATGACTCTCTCCAGCAGGAGACTGGAGGAAACCATGACGCACTCGGAGGGCTGAGCTCCTCCACTCTCTCTATATAAGCAGATGACGTTTCATCTTCAACACCAACATCTACACCCGAGTGTCTTCACATCTCCCTGTTGTTGTTGTTGTTGTTTTTTGTTTTCTTATTTCTAAACTTCAGTCATGAAACTGATTCTGTTCCTCATTGTCTCCTGCCTGGCTTTACATAACGGGAAAGGTAGGTCTGCACTTCATTATTACTGTGTTGTGATTGTGTCTGAAAGTCTGGACTTGATTTGGACTCGTTGTAGTGGAAAGTTCACATCTGACAGGCTCATGTGCGCACTGGTTTACTACAGAGACAACCTGAGACCTGACAGGCGCCATCAGGGCTCTTTCACTGACATGTTAAAGCTACAGATAGTTCCTCTTTACTAGTACTGGGCGCTGTGTGTCAGCAGGATGTTCTTACTGTTAGCATCTGACTCAGATCTCATCTGTTGACATCATGTTCCTCTGACCTCTGATGGGAGTCAACATACTCCCCACCTGTGCTGACCACTGCAAAAAAACAAAACAAAAAAAACAACCTTTAAAAAATGACGAATTACACAGCGCTGTTGGTCTGATCCTGATCTTAATTACGGTCTGGTCTGGTCAAATTCACTTCTTCACCATCGGAAAGAGCAACGGCGTTTCAGTTTCCGAGTTAAGTTTCGATGTGGCTTGTCAAAGTCTGTGATCATGGTAAAGGGGTTTTTCAGCGCTCACCGTGACACAAGCTTGAGTGCTTCTTTTGATATAGAGGAAGGAATCAACAGGGGGAAACTCTTACAAAAGAGTAAAACAACAATCATGTGATGTACATTCACTGAATTGTATCTGTTAATAAACTGTGGAGACATATAGTTAAGGCTAAAGCAGTTTGATATCTAATTTTAAAGACCTGGCAAAAGTCTGATGTGATGTGGTTAATCTCTTTTCAAGTAATAATTTAATTTGATCAATTACTAGGGGATTCTGACTGTCAAAATAAACTCATCAGATCATTTTTTCCCAGTAGAATAAGGATTTAAATTTATATCATGGCACCTCCTTTTATTTAAGGCGTTGACCGTACATACCGTATGACTGTAAGCTATCATCCGGCAGGCACCAATACCAAACCCTGCTCTCAGTCATAATATTATCATCAGTTTTTTACTATTTTACCGACATGAACAACTTTTATCCTAATCACCAAATTTTCCAAGTGGCACATACGAATAGTCTATACTATAAATAGTGATAGTTTTTAAATTAATATTGATATCACTGTGATACAGACATGTCATATACCATGAAAGTCATGACTTAACAAACGTCATGAAACTTCTATTAAGTGTTAAACAGAATTGATTTCTATGGTAGGAACAAAACAGGAACTATGTATGTTAGCCGAGGACGTGTACTTTGACTTAGCATTTATAAATCAACATTATAAATCCTTAAAATGCTAAAATCCCATTATCAGATAATTAACATATATTTAGTTATACATAAACCTTGTCTAACAAAAAAGGACAGCTAAATGACTAACATCGTATTCCCTGCTGTAGCAATAAAAAACTTGATAGCTGTCATCTAGATACACTGATAGAAGTGAAAAATAACTCTGTCAGTATCTGATTAGGTCCATGAGCAACTTCCTGCAATGTGTTGAGAAAACGCTTTGGTTCTGTTACTTCTTTTTCAAACAGAATAAAGAGATCTGAGTCCCATGAGGCCATCGGTTACTTGACACTATTGCAGAATAATGTTGTAATCTCGAGAAACACCTAAAATGGAACTAGTAAACGTCGCACTGGGCTGATCCAGATAGGAAACCAGATGTTGCACAAAAACACTGACTAAAGTAAACAGTTGCACAAAGCATTTACTGAACACATTTTTTTGTCTATTCTCTAGGAGCACCCAGGATTGCTGTGTACAAGTTTGTAAGATGTAACCCGAACGGTGACCAGGCAAACTGTGTGACTCAACAAAGTCCAGAGATGGCATGGAGTGAAGACCTACCAGGAAAACTGCCGGCTTCAGCGGCAGAGTATCTGTTAGTATTCATGGGCTGTGGGCATCTCTAAGAGGTTTTGAAAGCTTTGGATGTGATGGTTGACAGTGTGACAGTGTCTTGGTTGCTGTGAGTTCACTTCACTGTTAAAATGAATGTGCAAAAACAAAGCAGCCATCTCTGTGATAATATAGTGTTCTGTTGTCAGATAAATGCAGACTTTAAATATAGAAATACTGATTCTGCTTTGGAGCACTCGCTCTGGTTAACACAACTAAAGCAACACAGCATCCATCTGGGTGTACGTCTGTGTGTGCTCATGTGCTGTGTGTTTGAGAGAGAATGTGTAAGTGTGAGGTTGGTGGCCAAGAAAAGCCAAAATAGAAGACAACGTGGAGGGAAAAAAAGACAGAGGGGACAACAGAGAGAGGGCAGGGAGGTTAGAGCTGGAATATGAAAGACATGGTCTGTTTTGTGTTGGCCCCGAGTGCAGTGAGCACTTTTGACAGCAGACAATGATAGATAGGGTCTACTTTACTTACGCTTTTTTCCTGATTATTCTCCATAATCCAAAATTCATCTCTTAGATAGATAGTTGTGTATATGAGAGCAAAAAAAACACTTGTTATGTCTATTTTTTTAATTTGATATTTATGATTTTGTCCTTTTGTGTCTATTGGAAGATTGTCAATTATTCTAAAACCCCATCTATCTCTTATTTACAAAGGTGATGTGTGATGGAATTTTATTTTCAATGATTCAACTTAAGAATAATTCAGACAGAATTAATGAGTCAGTAAGGAACTGTGTGTGTGTGTGTGTGTGTGTGTGTGTGTGTGTGTGTGTGTGTGTGCGTGTGTGTGTGTGTGTGTGCGTGTGTGTGTGT
>JAFBJQ010000179.1:1360925-1485056 GCA_016785345.1 Trinectes maculatus | reverse complement strand
GTGTGTGTGTGTGTGTGTGTGTGTGTGTGTGTGTTTGTGAGATTTTAATGTGTGACTGTAAGTAAGAATCAAAGATTTTGTCATTGCCCTCAGTTTCCTCATTCTAGAGTTCCTCTTAACAGCTGAAGATTTTAATTTTTTATTATTTCTTTTACCTAATCATTCATGTAAATCTCAGTGTGACTTGAGTGGGTTTTATTGGCCTTCAGTTTAAGTCTGCAAAAAATTTAATCGGTTAAAAACTACTGTTGTATCACAAGATTTCCACAGAGAAGCTGTAAATGTAATTGGTCATAAAACAGCACATGAGATTAAATCACATCTAAAGCATATTTTCTGTACATGACATGGAACAGGTGGTTGGCAGACATCTATATAGCCATTAATGAGCCGCAGCATATATCCCGAATGCTACCACACTAAAAAATAAATAACAGGGTAAAGAAACTTGATTAAACGATGATATGAATTATGGATAAGGGAAACAAGGGTCACTAACAGGTGTGTAGATGACAGACTATATTGACAGTGAGTGCATGAAAATGAATAGCTTTAAAAAAGATAATAAAAAGATTATTCTAATAGTGCATATTTGTTATTTCAAAGCTTTATCTGGCCTCGAGCATCACTTTAAGCTTCTTTAATAACATCATGGCCTCCGCAGCAGCCTCGCTCTCACAGCTTGCCTCAAACAGGAAGCCAGGGGGAAGTGTTGAGAGGAAGTGGGCTGTGACGCCTGGTGGGCTGCTGCTTCTGGTCTATTGTTTGTGCACAAGTATGTGTCACACTGGTCTCATACTCATGTATGAGAAGTACCAGATTACATGCAAAGAGGACACTGAAATTGAGTAATTAAAATGGAAACTTAATTTGATGCTTTCATTTGAACAATCCTTGAAAGTAAGTCTGTCTATAAAGCCAAATAATTAAACCTCACACGTAACGCACTCGTAACAGTAAATATGCCACTAATATAAGTGCTACCCACTTATACTAAATGTGATGTGGAAACTTAACACCTTCACACGCATACTGAGACTGGGCTCCACTAAGGAGGAGACATCCTTTATCTCCACATTAAAATTTTGACATGATAATGTACTTTTTAAATAAGGATACATTTGTAAATTGCTTTTAAATTTGCTGATAGTAGTAGTAGTAGTGTAATAGTTGTTGCCAACTTTTTGTGGAAAAACTGTTTCATACATTATGTCTTAGAACATGTATGGTTGGGGTTTTCTCTACAAAAAGTTTCCACTGGTCCCAATATAGCAAATCTAATGCAGCCTTTGGTGTCAATGTTGTAAAGCGTGGTCAATTTGTTGTGTATGAAAATGTTGTTGACATTGAGGTGACAGGAAAATGAGTTGTGGTGTTAAAAACAACCACATCAAACCGCTTGCTACAACTCCATCATCACTTATGTTGGTGTTTCACTCTGATCTCTGTTTCCAGAGAGGCAGAGCCTGTGGAGGATGAACATCCACCGAGAGACGAGAAAGAGGAGGTGGAGTCTCCCAAGGTTTTTCCGCCTGAAGAAGGATCTGGTGGTTATGAAGGCTCTGCATCTGGGGCTGCAGTCATGGGGGACTGGGCCTTTCTGACTTCTGAAAGTGAGACAGGCTCTGGAGAGTCCTGGTCAGGGAATGACATGGATCTCAACAAAGGTAATGTTCGATTTTCACGTTCACCTTTATGTCTGGTTCCTACGATTTTATCTCCACCACCGTGTCTGATGTCTCCCTGTTTCTCTGCTTGCAGGTGGGAATACGAGAGGCTCAAGGAGGTTGCGTCCCGGCAGGTTTATGGCTGGTGAGTCGCAACCAGCAGAGCAGGAGCTGAGAGAAGACCATCTTCTGCAGCTGTAGATCGGACTCCCTCCCACTCACAGGCACACACATACAAAAGGATAGCATCTGTGTTATTCACACTTGGTCCATTCAAATAGTTAGGCCAATACAGCAACACCACCTGGTGGTGGATTTGGTTGCTTGGAGATTGATACAGGCTAAATATATGGTATTCTCCTTAGTGACAGGAATTCTTCTCTTCACAAGTGTTAAACAAAGTAAAGATATATACACATTTTAATTCCAGTTGGCTGTGGCCTCGAGCTGTGCTTTCTTGTGAAAGATTTGTAAATTGGAATATGCTTTTTAATATAAAAATTTTTATGCTTTGATTTTGAAAATTTGTGATACCAGTGCAATAAGATGACAACTTTGCTCTTACGTTGCTCAGTCTATGCAGATGTGCAAACAAAGGCTTATACATGATACTTAATCCCATTTGGCTCAACTGTTGTGACACTTTACACTTACAGTACCTTGGAATGTTATGCAAGATTATTTTGGGAATTTCTGGACTGCAAGGCTGAACAAGAGAATCTTGCAATCCCAAACCCCTCAGAAGTGGATTCACACAGACATAACCACTGTGAGCCCAAATATTACTGAAAATATATATTTTTGCACATTCAACATGCTCTGTGTTGTCAAATTTGCAATTTAAAATACTCCTATTAAAGGATTTACAACAACAGTATTCAGTGTATTGTGTCCTTTTATCAACTGTGCTTACAATTAATGATGTCTCCTCAGCCATAAATGTTATACTTGCTTCCAACATGAGACTGAGCTTTGTTTTTTTAGAGAAAAAATGTTAAAAAAAGAAACTGTCATTTGATTTCATGAAGTTTTAAATCCATTCAGAACATGTGCATAATGTATATTAGATTCAAGATTCAAGATTCAAGATTCAATTAATTTTGATTCATTGATTTTGATATTAATCGTAAATACTGTAAATTGTACAGTTGCCAGTTTCACTAAACAAAATAGTTAATGAAAGGGTCCAATATCGATTCATCGAAGATGAAGCCTATATTGTATCTGTGAGTACAGTTTGTATCTAAGTATGTATACAAGCAACAAAACATTACAAAGAAAAAAACAAACAAAAAAGGAATCGGACCACTAGTTTTTCCACCTCGGAGCACTGATGAGTTTCATTTCAAAGACATAGTTCCACCCAGACCATATTTTGAACATAATTCTCAATAAACAAATTTAAAGATTTCTAACTTTGTAAATTTATATGTATTTTAATTTTTTGTCAAATTTTAATATCAGTGGCAGTTTCAAGAATTCTGTATTAATCAGATATAATATAATACAGAGTCATTAAAGGGGTCACTATGGTCTGGATTCTGTGGGGGCCAGTACCGCACCCCACCCCACCCTACCCTCCCCGCACATGACCCGGGTCACATGACGCCGAGCCTCAGTACAGCCTCCTGGTTCCGGTTAACCCAGACTGGTTGCACAGAGCGAGGCTAGCTGTTAGCTTCAACTGTCTACACGGCCGACATGGTGAGTGTCAAAACAACTATCGTCTTTTCGGATCTCACTGAAGTGAACAATGTGCTCAGAATTGTAAACTCGACATTATGTCGGATTCCCATTTGTGACTAACAGGAGCTGTTGGACATTTGTAGTTGACAGGAAAGCTAGCAGGATTGGTTGACTTAGGCCGTCCCCGTTTTCTGACGGTTGTTTGGGCTGATCATCGGCACAGCAGCTGCGCTCATGGCTAATAACGGCGTTGTGTTAGCCAAAAGTGGTTGGTAAATAAATGAATGCCACCTGCTTCTTTTGACCATATTTAAAACCTGCAAAACCACACGTCGTTGTTAGCTAACGTTACTGCTAGCATAAATAAATATGAAGTTGTGCGTTACAAGCTAATGTTAAACTACGGCAACTGCGCCTTCGGCCATAAAGAAGACTTAAAAGTTGGGAAGAATCCATTATTGGCACAGTTAATCTTCACATTGCACGAACTTTGGTGCCTTATTCCAGTGTTTATCGTGTTGTTTGCCCCTGTTGAGTTCCTTCCATTGATTTTGAGCTTTGCAGTAACAGCCTATTGTAGAAACATCTTGTCATGGGATATATAGATTGTGTGTGTGTGTGTGTGTGTGTGTGTGTGTGTGTGTGAGAGTGTGAGTGTGAGAGAGAGAGAGAGAGAGAGAGAGAGAGAGACACTTTGTGCCAGCTCAGAGGAAAACAATGTGGCTGTGTACCTGTGACAAGTTATTGCGTTAATGTGGAAAAAGCAGACGTTGTCCTCTGAGCCTGCTCAGTGAGAAAGCCTCCTGTCTATGAAATTTCCTCATATTGTTGGGTTATGATTTGTTTGATTTAGTCTCACATAAGATATTTTATTCAAAACATCCACAGCAAGTGTAAAATGTCTGAATGTTGAAGATAGATTGGCAACCGTCACTCTACTTAATGTACTGTTTTGTTTTTTAAGGTTACTATGACGAGGAGATTTTTTTAGTCCCAGTACTTTTGGGTTTACTGTAAATATAGGCTGAGTCGATGTAATATAGATAGATAGAAAGACATATTCTTAACAGTTGACTTATTTTAAAACTCTGGATTTCTTTTTCAGAGTTTCCTCGGAGGTTTGTTTGGGCCAGTATGTGAGATTGATGTGCTGCTGAACGATGCAGAGAACAGAAAGACAGCCGAGTTGAAGACAGAAGACGGGAAAGTGGAGAAACACTACCTGTTCTATGATGGAGAGTCTGTGTCTGGAAAGGTAACTAGGTTTATATTATTTATATAGCCGGGAGCAGAGGCTTGGTAAGGGGATCCTATATACACGCAGCCTGATATAAATGCTTTGTTTTTTATGTTAAAGATAACAGAACTTAGTTTATATTTAGTCTTAAAATCTCATGCCATGTTTATGGCCTGTGTTTTTAGCTTCAAGAGAAATCAGTTGTGTGAGATATTTGCAAAGGGGAGGATAGATGTAGAAACAAAATGACAAAATGAGTTTTTGGTTTATGTTTGAGCTCATTTCTTTCACAGGTGAATCTAAATGTAAAGCAGGGAGGAAAGCGACTTGAGCATCAGGGCATCCGCATCGAGTTTGTTGGACAGATAGGTGAGCATGATTTACATGATGCATTGACCCCTCTCTCTCTGTTCTCACCCTTCTTTCCTGTCCTTTGTAAGCAGTATTGAAAAGAAAGTCGCTATTAATAATTGTGTTTAACTAGCCTGAGCATTTTATTTGACGTAAGCAGGGTGGATATATTCTGTTCAACACTTAAAGGTTAATTTCCTTGCAGCTGGCTACATCAGTATTTTACGGTTCAACAGTAGGATTTTTCTACCGAGATTTAACGGTGCATGTGGTCATCATGTGGAGTTGTCATGTGCAGGCTGCCAAAGTAGAGTTGAACATGGCTCAGAACCTCCTCCATTTGGGTTTACAACAAGGAGTGCAAGCAGTGTGTTATAAACCTATAAAACCTTGTGAGGTTTATGAATAAATATCCTTTTCTGATTATTTTATATTACTTTGACCTAAAATGTCATCTGGCCCCACTTCAACCCTAAACCTGCTATATTTCAGAGCTGTTCTCTGATAAGAGCAACACCCATGAATTTGTGGATTTGGTGAAAGAGTTGGCTCTTCCTGGAGAACTGACACAGAACAGAAGCTATGACTTTGAGTTCATGCAGGTGGAGAAGCCCTATGAGTCCTACATGGGAGCAAATGTCAGGCTAAGGTATGGTCACAGTTACTTAATACACAGTTTGACATGCAGCATGCTATAGCTTCTGTTGTATCTGCATTACTTATAATTCTCCAGCTCTCAGTTTTAAAACCCTTTTTGATCTGGGTTTCTCAGATTGATGTTCTGGTCTGAGTCTTAAAGCTTGCAATGTCTGTTTTGCAGGTATTTCCTCAGGGTGACAATAGTTCGTCGTCTGTCTGACCTAGTGAAGGAATACGAGTTAATTGTCCACCAGTTAGCCACCTACCCGGACATCAACAATTCAATCAAAATGGAGGTCGGCATAGAGGACTGTCTTCACATCGAGTTTGAATATAATAAATCCAAGTGAGATCAATATAGCTTGCGGTGATTTTACTACCATCGAAAACTTAAATTTCAAATAAGATCTTTCCTTCATCAGCCTGACCTCCTTCTCTTGATCTGTCTCTTTGCTAGATACCACCTTAAGGATGTCATTGTTGGAAAGATCTACTTCCTCCTGGTCAGGATAAAGATTCAGCACATGGAGTTACAGCTCATCAAGAAGGAGATAACAGGGATCGGTAAGAATCCGGGATAGAAATGCTAAACTTGGTCTTGTGAATGACAAAAACAATCATTGTATGCTAACTTTGTAGTTCTTCACATATTAACTTCCTCTAGCTGTAAAATTTCATAGTTACTCTTTTGATGACTTGTTTTGTTCCAATTGACCATATTCTAGTCTCTCTTAACAAAATCCTCGTTTTTAGGTCCCAGTACGACCACTGAGACAGAGACCGTTGCAAAGTACGAGATCATGGATGGCGCTCCAGTTAAAGGAGAATCGATTCCCATCAGACTGTTCCTGGCAGGTAAGAGCTGTTCTCTCTCTCCAGCTGATGTGCAACCACCTATAATCAATTATTTTGAATTATTTTTCCTTTCCACTTCTCAATTACTAAAACAGCATATTTTACGTAAAGTGAGTGACAGCTTATCACATTCTCTGTTTACATACAGGATATGATTTAACACCCACCATGAGGGATGTCAACAAGAAGTTTTCTGTGCGCTACTTCCTTAATCTGGTCCTGGTGGATGAAGAGGACAGAAGATACTTTAAACAACAGGTTACTCTCTTGCACACAGAGCACAAGTAGCAGTGAGCTAATAATTGTATATTTCTATAAGAAACACTAAAAGCTTATGTAAAACTATAACTGCTAGTTGATTTATGTGTTACATCAGATTTTCTCTCTGTATTTTTCTTCAGTATTCTCCTTGTATTTTTCTGTTATATGATCTCTCTACTTTAGCATGGATTTGTCTTCTAATATATTTTTTAACAAAGCTTTCCCCACATTTATCACTGTATAGGAGGTTGTTTTGTGGAGAAAAGCCCCAGAGAAGCTAAGGAAAAGAAACTTCCATCAGCGCTATGAGTCGCCTGAGCCCCGAAACCAGCCAGTTAATGCAGAGCAGCCAGAGATGTGAGGGCAACACTATGAACTAAAATATACACAGACACACCAACTCTTCACTGCTGAACAGCCAGAGGTGTGAGAGCTGCCTCTCTATCTCCCTGGACTGAGACATATCTGTATACAGGAATACACCTAATGTACTTGACATCCTCCCCTACCACTTCACAGCTACTGATGTGAGCTGTCCTGCCACCATCACTCTCTCCCCCAGGAATGAAACACAGAAGTCTGAGACACAAAAGTCTGCTGAATGCTAAATCAAACCAAACCAACCCAACCTATTTGATCCTGGCATCTCGAACTGAAAACACTCAAACACACACACTTGAAGCCATATGGTCTCAGTTTGCTGAATGAAGAAAACAGGAGCAGAGGCAGAAAAAAGGAGATGGTTCCACCTGACTTCCACACACTTTATTACTTTCTTCTGAAACACGGTTAGTTGTGTATTTGGACAGCTCTTATCCTGGATATTCTCAGTTACCCTCCAACCACACCCCCTACAAAACTTTTTTTGGGCTTGGCAGTGTTTAAAAAGACGTATACTAGTCAGAAGGATCAGATGGAAAGAAGGACATGAGATGATAAGCTATGAGTCAGCACATATAATCTGCTTATACATATCATCTGAGTTTGAGCTACAATACAACAACACTGTGCTCTGTTACATCCATATAGCTGCTACTGAGTTTTTGTTTGTTGCAACCGTTTGGAAGCTGCTCATTTTGGGTAAAATGTCCTGACTAATAAAGTAAGAGTTTATTATCATTCAGACTTAGCATTATTACATTTATTTCTATATCTTAATATAGAAATAAATGTAATAATTTCCTCTTCCAGCCCACGTTTCATACAAGATGCTTTGTTTCTAGAAGAGCCTGAAATTTTTAGGCTTCTTCATTTCATTAAGTTGTTAAAATACATTAATGGGGTTATTCATAATTTATTTGAGCCTAAAGTGACATTTGCTAATAACTTGTGTGACTGTGCCCAAAAATCTACAAAATATTAATTCCTATAATAATGAACAGAAATGCAGCGACTGCCTGCCATAGTGAAGCTAGAACCAGAGAAATTGTTTGTCCTTAAAATGATTAATGATTCATTCAAAGCTGAAATGAATAATCCTAAAAAAAATGGAAATCATTGTTTGAGTTCCACAGATGAAATTCCGCTGACCTCCATTTAAGTTAGGTTGAGGTAGAAATTTGAGGGATGCATGTCTGGACAATTTTTATCTCCTAGTGTAAAAAAAGCCAGTTCAGTTAGATTTTCAAAAATTTAATGGCAAAATGCAACAAGGTTATCCATGATAAGCAGATGATAAAGCCACTATTACACAGTAGTTTTAATATATTTTAATATCTCTGTTTGGTATATTTAGAATATAAATGAAATAAGTAACTCATGTCTTCTCTTGTAAGCACTGAAGGCATCAGTATACTGTAAAAATCTAACATTACTCCACTGTGATTCTCAGACTGGCAGTTTAGGTCCCGCTTTAACAACATGGTCAAACACGCACGTGTTAATTGGGTCATTTTGCCCTTAAGCTCTGATCTGTGGCCAGTTTTGCACACGTTCCCTTCAATGTTTCGTGTAAAGAGGCATGGAAGCTGAAACAAAATATCACTCAAGGAAAACTTCACCTTCAACTTCACCTTCTCCTGTCTGTAATAACAATTATACTGTCATTTAGTTCACTCCATATTTAAATTGGACTCTGAGTACAATATTATGTTATTTTTTTTGTTTCTTGCAAGTCATAACACCATGGTAAATGTAACACTAACACTTATTTACAAATCAGTTTTTCTTTGTTACTTCCCATGAGTGTGGACTTGTGTACTGTTGTCTGGAAACTCTGTAATTTATTTACAAGTAATGCGTTGTATCTCTCTGTTTGTCAGATACATCAGGTATATTTTCTGTCTGTATGAGGACTGTACAGGTGGGGCATGTTTGGTGAACCTTAAATACCTTCCAAGGTAATGAAGATACACTAAAATGCCAAAATCCCTGTCCTGTCTCCTGCATGTTAATCAATACATTATGTTTAACAATGCCATTAATGTGTGTGTGTGTGTGTGTGTGTGTGTGTGTGTGTGTGTGTGTGTGTGTGAAAGAGAGAGAAACATAATGTGTATATATATACCAAACCCAAATATATCACTTGAATGAATAGTGAATAAAGCAAATTTATACTGATTGTCTTGTGAAGACATTTTTAAAAGAAAATGTTTAGAAGACTTAAGTCCCTCCTTTTTATTAAGTGCACATAATTAGATATATAATATTTATCTAGATGATGACATAAGTTTTCTTTACAATGGCAGAGTGTTTTACGTTAAAGGCAACTAAATGCATTAGTGGTTCAACAAGTGATTTTTGTTCATACCTATAGGAACCATAGCAGTCTTTATCCAACTTGAAGACATGTCCTCTGTCACTGAAAAGGTGAAACACGTTTATGATCAGCTTTTTCATTTAACTCTCCTCAGACTGTGGAGTGGTAGGCATTATTTTTTAATTGTGGCACTTTCTGCAGTAACTATTCTAACTCAGCAAATATAAATACACCGAACCATCCTATCCTATGTTTTGGCATTAAAAGTCAGAAGAATTAATTTTAGAGTGGCCATATTCAAAGCTAGTTTTTAGGCGGAACTTAACAATAGTTGGGTAAGCGAGATAGTTTTAAACTGCGAGGCAATCATACTCGTGGTATACACGATCTTTGGGTCTCGCTAGAGAGGTCCCTGATTAAGCCTTATTATAAGTCGTATGCAAAAAAAATCAAGTTAAATTAATATTAACATTTTCATAACCATTAACATTATAGTGTCTTGTATTAAAAATTATCTTACATAACATATTGTTTTTGTTACGTTTTAAGCCCATTAGTTTGTTGAAATTATTTCAGGCACTGTTATGGGCAGCTACTCGAGAACTGGTCCTGTTCCACGTTGTGTTAGCAGGAAGATAGAGCCGCGGTTGACCGTCCTCTCCTGGAACTGTAACCCACTTATGTGTAGAGTTGTTGAGCAGTATGGTGTGACAGTAAGACGGTTTGGAGGTAGCCCGCAGCGCCACCGACACCAGAACCATGTCAGCAAATCGCTGTATGACTCTGTTATCTCGGCTTCAGCGCCACATTAACGGCCGGGCTCCTCGCATCACCGCAGGCGGCAGTTGTCATGTGTCTCCTGCGCCTTGTTTATTACACACGCATCATGGGGCAGGTTCTGTGGTTTGCAGTCGACATGTTTCATCGAACAGCTCTTCCTTCAAAGCCCCGGATACCTCTCTGTTTGTCCCCGTGTCTCTGAAGACGGACAGGTTGGCTGACGGGGGTGTAGGAGAAGAGCTGACCCAGCCGCTTAATAGAGGTCAGCTGTTCACTTTTCAGTCATAAACAGCATCTGAATTCCAAATGCGGTTCTGTCAGATGCAGTATTATATTATGCTGTGTTATGATATGTGTTTGCTCGTTGTTTGTGTTTGAGTTGCCATAAAAAACAATTGTATTTTATATTCTTTCTTATTCTAATTCAGATGAGCTACTGAAAGTGCTGAACCGGTTTTATAAGAGGAAGGAGATGCAGAAACTCGCTGCAGATCAGGGTCTGGATGGTGAGGATGTAAACCCTCTGTGTATTGTCTATGTATATAGTATTTGGCCACGTTGAATGACTGCAAGTTACTGATTGCTCAAAGATAAAGATCAGGTTTTAAAATGCTGCATCATTACACTGATGACCAGTCATGATAGCATATATGCTTCAAAATATCTAACACAAAATATGATGCATTCAGTAGTGAAAATATTCTCACAGTGCTCTTTTTGTGTTTACAGCTCGTCTGTTCCACCAGGCCTTCATCAGCTTCAGAAAATATTCCATGGAAACGTCAGCACTTCCTGCCGATTTGCACATTGTCCTCAGTGACATTTGCCGTGGAGCAGGTTTGTTTTTGTCAGTTTTCTACCAGAGCCCTCAGATGTGTGCGAGAGTTTTAACTAATTAAAGCTACGATTCAATTTAATATAATTTCTGCTGCTCCCAAGGTCACATCGATGACATCTACCCATACTACATGCGCCACGCAAAGCAAATCTTTCCCATGCTGGACTGTATGGATGACCTGAGAAAGATCTCAGACCTCAGAGTCCCTGCCAACTGGTAAGTAGTAGTATAAATCCAAAGCCAGGAATGTAGGTGCTAGTGATATAGTATGTCTCTCTGTTGGTTCATCAGGTATCCTGAGGCTCGCGCCATTCAGAGGAAAGTGATTTTCCATGCTGGTCCCACTAACAGTGGTAAAACCTACCATGCTATCCAGCGCTACCTGGCTGCTAAGTCTGGAGTTTATTGTGGTCCTCTGAAACTACTGGCTCATGAGATCTTTGAGAAGAGCAATGCTTCAGTATGTATCCCATGATCACTGCCCACACATTTTACACATCGTGTTGTTTTACAAGTCTTAGGCAGTACTGAAGCGTGTGTGTGTGTGTGTGTGTGTGTGTGTGTGTGTGTGTCTGTCTGTCTGTCTGTCTGTCTGTCTGTCTGTCTGTCTTTGTGTACTCCCAGGGTGTGCCTTGTGACTTGATTACGGGAGAGGAGAGGACGTTTGTGGATGTGGATGGTCAAGCTGCGGGTCATGTGGCATGTACCATTGAGATGTGCAGTGTCACCACGCCTTGTAAGGTTTTGTTTTTGTTTTTAAAAAGATGTTTTAATCATGCAAAAATGTTTTTGTGGCTGTTATCAATGCTCAGTTGGCTGTACTATATTTGATCTTTAATTAGATGTAGCGATAATGGCACTAGTGACCTAGTTTTTATTAATATTTGTATCATTAGCCAAAATACTAGATATTTTAAAAAAGGAAATCTGTTGATTTTGAATATACTCTTGAGTATTTACTACCGTACTTATATTTTTTGTTTGCAGATGAGGTGGCTGTGATTGATGAAATTCAGATGATCAGAGATTCTTCCAGAGGCTGGGCCTGGACCAGAGCACTGCTGGGTATGTAACATTCTATCATGTGAAAGGTAGAGGTGTTTGATGTCAGTTTTTCTGTCATACCTGAGGTTTTATTGTTGCTTTAAAAGATGATGTTTCCAAGCTCAGCAGGTGACAAATTATATTTGTGTAGGTCTCTGTGCAGAAGAGATTCATGTCTGTGGAGAATCTGCAGCCATAGACTTCATCAGAGAGCTGATGTACACCACAGGAGAGGAGGTGGAGGTGAGTTAATTATGTAGTGCGTTAGGAAAATTGTGGCTTATGTCCAACTTTTTTTTTGTACATTTCTTATTATTATTATTTTAACTTTATCTGTCCACTTGTTACTGTTTAGGTTCATACCTATGAGCGTTTAACTCCATTCTCAGTCTTGGACCAAGCTGTGGAGTCATTAGACAACTTGAGACCAGGCGATTGTATTGTCTGCTTCAGTAAGAATGACATCTACTCTTTAAGCAGACAGATTGAGGCCAGAGGATTGGAATGTGCTGTAATTTATGGGAGCTTACCACCAGGTGAGGGAGTATGTTTGTTTTTTTTTAAAGATTTGATTGAGCAAATGACATATCTGCATTAGCTTCAGCATCTGTTAGTTAATGTCCTTAGAAAAGTTTAAATCCTTGTGGGTTTAATTAGCAAACCCAGCTAAATCAAAACAATTAAAAGAACATAAACATTATTCATCCTTGATTTTAAAAACATTTTTTGCATGGATGTGCTCCAGACTCTGCTGATAACTGTTTCACAAAGACCAAGCTTATTTGTTCTGGACTTGACAGGCACCAAGCTGTCACAGGCCAAGAAGTTTAATGACCCCGATGACCCCTGCAAGATCCTAGTTGCTACTGATGCCATTGGAATGGGTCTAAACCTGTAAGTAGCATTATACACAACGTAATAATATTATTACACATTAACATTTTTAGGATGGATCTGAGTTTATTGACAGTGTCGTTGTGTCCCTTTCTATGAAGATATTATTTATTTCTGATACTTATACAAAATGGCTATTTGGAGACTTTACATACCTCTCTTCATAATTTATCCTCTTTTCTGTAGGAGTATCAAACGCATCATCTTTAACAGTCTGGTTAAGCCTAATGTGAATGAGAAGGGGGAGAAACATATGGAGACCATCAGTACATCACAGGCTCTGCAGATATCTGGCCGTGCAGGGAGGTCTGTCTCATTTCTGCTCATATTTTGCCCGTTCTGCACAGTTAAAAAGCAGCAGACAAGACAAAAAGCAACTTTCTGGCAAGTTGTAGTTTTTTAAAACGTGTTTTATGTGTCACTTCTTGCAGGTTCTCCTCCAAGTTTAAAGAAGGAGAAGTCACCACCATGCACAGGGACGATCTGCCTGTGCTGAAGGAATTACTCAGCCATTCAGTAGACTCTGTAGAGGTGACAGATACAAACAGTAATACAGTAAGACACAAACACACAGCTCTGCTGGAGGTTAATCTCTCCTCCTCTGTTTCAGGCTGGAGGTCTCCATCCCACAGCAGACCAGATAGAGATGTTTGCTTATCATCTCCCTGATGCTACACTATCCAACCTTGTTGTGAGCACAGTCCTCTACTGATTTTTTATTTTTTTATTTGCACATAAGCACCCATACTACCATGGGAACAGAACAGAGATAAGGAAACACATGTTGTCATGTGTCTTTTATTGGCTCATCTTCTGTCCTGACAAACTAAGCAACTGCTCTATTTGTTTTTACTCAGGACATATTTGTCAGCCTCTCTCAGGTGGACGGTCTGTATTTCGTATGCAACATCGAAGATTTCAAGTTTCTGGCTGATATGATTCAACATATCCCGCTCAACCTGAGGTCACGCTACGTCTTCTGTACTGCTCCCATCAACAAGAAACAAACTTTTGTGTGCACCTCCTTCTTAAAGGTAAGGATAAGTGGAAGTAAAGGGAAGGAGGCATGAGGTTAAAGAAAGAAAAATTAAGGGAGACAGAAGGAATGATGAGCTGCCTCAGCTTAGACCTTTTCTTCTCTTTCAGTTCGCACGTCAGTTCAGTCGAGATGAACCTTTGACGTTTGACTGGATCTGTCGCCATGTCAGTTGGCCTGTGGCTCAACCCAAAAACATTAAAGACCTGGTTCATTTGGAGGCCGTCCATGATGTTTTGGATCTTTACCTGTGGTTAAGGTAACCTCCTCTTTTTTAAATGTTTCTTCCAACTTGTTAATTAATGGAAAATATTGTGGGGGAGGGGACATGGTCCAGTGGTCCAATTAATAAATGCTTGCCACTGGAGGTGCACGATAGTTATTGTTTGCGATAGTATCATAATTGTTGTTTTGTCGATGTGCAATTTTACATTATCGAGTAGTTATTCTGTCTGGAAAAGAACACGGTGTGTGCGTCCGCAGAGACGCGTGGGAGGGCACAAATGCACGTGCATCATTACAGACCAATGATACCTGTGCATGTTTGTGGGGCCTTCGTGTCCATTTCCAGAAACTATATGCATACGTGTGCATATACGTGGTGCACTATATGCATCTATGCATATAAGGGAAACACTGTTGTCTGCTGCACAGTTGACCTCAGAGCAGAGAACCTGAATGTTTACCCATTTAAAGTCACTACATTGGAGTTCAATTGGGAGTCTCTTGAATGCTTAATTTTAAAGAAAATAAACAGCTTTAAGAGTTTTAATGGCTTTTTTGTTAGAAAATATTGTCATTGTTCTCTAATAATTTTAAAAAAATAATCAAGATATTTTAATGCCCATATTTTACACCCCTACTTGCAACTGTAATCCTTGTTGCTATTAATCCCTGCCTGTCTGTCTTCAGCTACCGTTTCATGGACATGTTTCCAGACACTGCCATGGTTAGAAAAATCCAGCAGGAGCTCGACTACATCATCCAACAAGGCGTCCGAAATATCACTCGACTCATCAGAGCCACGGAGACATCTAGTACTGACCCGCTACAGACACGGACCAGAAGGCGTGCACAGACAAGTAGCAACAATGCAACTGATCATAGTAATAATGAGACCAGGAGCAAAGGTCAAAGTGGATCAGAAGAGATGATTGACAGCCCTCTGGCCAGTCGCCTGGTAAGAGATGGGCTGTTGACCCCTGAGATGCTTCAGCAGCTGCAAAACGAGTGGGCTAAAGATCAAAAGCAGGATTTCAGCAGTCACAATGCACTCAGTGCAGATAAATACAAAATGACCACCAAAGGAAAAAGGACAAAGAGGAAGAAATGAAGAGGAAGACATACAGTTACATTGTTGATGGTTGTTTTTAGTCTTTACTGTTCCTATTGATGTCGATGACTGGCCCCGAATAATATCTGGTGGTTGGAAAAGAATCAGCTGTAAAGGGAATATGTGAACCTGGAGCGATGATGACTGATGATGATTGTTTTTAGCTTGATATGTAAAACACCAAAATGTAGTTTGAACACAAGATATTTGTTTTGCAGTCTGAACAATGATTAATACAATTATGCTTTGTCCTTAAGGTTGATATGTTATTCTACTTATTTTTCTGTCCAAAAAGCCCACTTTGTATTTTGTTCACCAAACTTGTACAAACTGTAATTTGTGATTGCAGAAAAGGTCTTTGGTACATGATCAGATGTACGTGTTACTTTAGTCCTTCTGATCATGTAAGAGGTGTGCCCTTTTCAGATGGATCATAAATTAATACCAGAATCACCTGACTCTGACTCATCTCATGTATACCACAATAACACTTATGCAAATGTCTGTGTCATTAATGCTATTTTGGAAGTGTTTTAGGAACAAGTTAAAACGCACTCAGTAAATCTGATGCTGTTATGGATTTGGTTTAAACTTGCTTTACTCTGTTGAAGTGGTTTAAAATGTGAAACCTTTGAATGACATGAGAGAATATATCCAGCGTATCTGGGTCTATCGTAAAACTTAAGTCACATTTTCTGTGAGCATTCAATTAACTTTCTGAAAAAGACTGACTTGACCACAGCCCCATTAGTGTCTATACAAAAATTAGATGCCATATATTTTTTGTTTGTATACTGAAGTTGATTGGTAAATTGGTAAAAAATCTATTGTTTTAACTATCTTGATTTAACCACTTTATTGATTGGCAGTTGGTATAATTAAATCAGACACACTCCAATAAATAGAAAAAACTACAAAGAACTCAGCAGATATTAGACTGTGTGTACCGGTACTAACAACAACGCAATGTTGAAAATGACACAAAATACTGTAAATTTGATCTCAGTTGTAGCAAAATTTATGCTAATAATTTTTGCCACCACTGTATATTTAATGACAGTTGAAGATGCAGACAAATAACTGAAGTAAACAGTGCTGATGTCCCTCTTCTTTTCTATTTTCTCACATGAGGTTCCAGTTGTTTTTGTTGAATTGGCCATTAAAATACCCATTTGGAGAAATAAATATCTACAAAGTCGTGTTCCACAAACCACAGAGTAGAGCCATCATAAGGAGATTTTAGGTCATTTTCCTTACATAAAATAAAGTATGCCTATTGCACAGTGTCACACGAACACATTCCTACACAGAAGAAGCCAAATTAATTGTGTAATCATTGTCAGGTGTGATCATGGTTAAATTGGTCTTTGGACTAAGCTGTGTGATTGCTGCAAAAGGTGAACATACCAAATGTTAAAGTTTGAAGTGGATAAAAACAGTCCATCTGATGTTTGTTCTGCTCAGAGCAACCGTTATGAACATTATGAAATGAAATCATGTTCTGGAGGCAAAAAAAGGGTCGATATTCAGATCTGTCTGGTGTTCTAATGGTTGTGTACACCACTGCACACGTTCTGGTACTGGCCTACGTTCAGTTTGGACTTAGTACTACTAAGTTAATAGGTGTTTTCTTCCAAAACAAAGGTTCAGTGCAGGTCACCAGAGGCTCTGTGCTGACGCAGACAATATGATGGGGTTGGGCAGTGAGAGAGAGAGAGAGAGAGAGAGAGGGATGAGGAAGTGCTGAGAAGAGGGGGCGTGGCTTGTTAATTATTGAGAGAAAAGGCTGGTCTGTGATCAGTGAGAAGAAAGTTAGATTATCAGATTGAGACCACAGGAGGAATAGGACTCTTTATGTCTGCAGACACATTCTTCATAGTTTGCACTGCACTGTGCACACACATACAAAAACATACAAACAAACCAGCTTGAAGGAGTTTTCATGGTGGTGCGTGGTTCAAAAACAAGATGTTGGCTGTTCATCTTGTTGCCCACTTCTTCTCCAAATTCCAGGAGGACCCCAGGAAGAAGGTAAGACTTAACCTGCAGTGTTCAATGTGTGTTAGACACAACCAAGACTGTGTGTTCCAGTAGCAACGATACTTGCTTAATATGTAATGTACTCAAAATATACAGATAATTATTACCTATTCAAATTGCTGTATAATCCACTGATTTACATGATCTTGTCAATCCCATAGTATTCTCTGCTTTGTTTTACTTTGTCTGTTCACTCTCTATAATAGTTGTATGTACTTGCATGCAACGCTGCTGAGGTTTAGCAAATGTCCACACAAATATTTCACAACATCTGAAACGTAAGGAAGCACTAGGACAATCAAGGTGTTGTTATCAGTCGTATCTGTGTCAGCCTGATAAATCATTAACAGCCTGCCTTGTCAGGGTCTCATAGTGCAAATGTGATCAACACACTCTCTGACACGTAAACAATGTTGACGTGCCTATCAGCAGCACAGTGCTCTCACACTCACACAGACACAAACAACATGCTCAACAGTGAGAGTTTGTAGAGAGTGTGCAGTGTGGAATGGGTTTTTCTTGATGTACACTTTTTTATCATTGTGAAGTGAATGGTCGTTTTCTTTTTATACTCTTATAATGCTCCCAACCTCTTCTGGTAAACACCATTGCCTTCTATTACACATGAAATTGACACTTGAATTCATTGACTTAACTAACTGTTTCTAGCGGATATACGGTAGATTGTACAGTAGGCAGTGGCAATAGTTAATTGGCAAAATTTGGCAGAAGATTAAGACATAATAATAATAATAATAATAATAATAATAATAATAATAATAATAATAATAATAATAATAAATATACACACAACTAATGTCACTTGCAACATGCTATGATTGAGGAAACCAGTGTTTACCCTGATAATAAAGCACCATATACACTCCCAGTCATTCCCAGTAATAATAGAGTATTCCCCAAATCTGGTGACACAAACAAGATGGAATGAATCTGACCTATTTGATCCAATTAGAACAATTAAGAAAAGAATGAAAAATATTTCCCTTCTACGTGGTCTCTGTCTCCCTACAGCTATTCACTATGTCTTATTTGTCTCTGTTTCTGTTTGCTCTGGTTTTTAAAAAATATTTTTTAGGTGGACAGGTTTCTGCATGCAATGTGTCTCCATGACGACCAACTAAGAGACATCTCAGCTTGTCTCCGGGCTGAGATGAAGAAGGGTCTGTCTGCAAAAAGCAACGATGCCGCAGCTGTGAAAATGCTACCCACACATGTCCGCTCCACTCCTGATGGATCAGGTTATTCACAATAAGGGTTCTCAGACTCTTTCAGACGTTTAGTGTGTTCAAACCAACATGCAGTGCAATGCCAGGGATGTAGTGTTGTCTCTGTCCGTGTGTCCTACAGAGAGAGGACAGTTTCTGGCTCTGGATCTTGGAGGCTCCAACTTCAAGGTTCTCCGTGTCAAAGTAAGAGAAGTAATGGGGATTAGGAAAGGAGGAGTGGAGATGGAGGAGAAGATTTACCCTTTACCTAATGAGCTACTCACGGGGAGAGGAGCAGAGGTAAGAAGGAGAAGCGGGGGGGAGGGGCATGGAAATGGAATAGAGGGGTTTCTGATCAGGATGGGAGCAGACGTTATTAAGAGACGTTTCCCAAATATCCATCTTTTTCTCGACTGCATCTCTCTCTTTCTTAATTTGTAGTTATTTGACTATGTGGCTGAGTCTCTGAAGGACTTCCTGCATGAGAAGAGCATCAGTTTGAAGAAGAAACATCTTCTGGCCTTCACTTTCTCTTTCCCTTGTGAACAGTCCACCATTGATCAGGTAATGTCACTAATTTGGTTTGACTGACTTGTAGCTGTATATTCTGCTCTGTATGTTGACTTGGCTAATAAGCCCCTCTCTCCTCTCTGTAGGGATTGCTGTTAAGATGGAGTAAGAACTTCCGGCCTCGAGGTCTTCAGGGGAAGGATGTGGTCCAGGCCCTCAGAGAAGCTATTGACAGAACTGGGGTCTGAACAATTTTTCATTAATGGGACATGTCCTTTAAATGTCTGAGAGCTGGTCGATGATGAGCTTATTTTACGCATCGAGCTGACACTTACTGCTTAAAGAAACTTTCAGTGATAATCGAATCAAACTGAAGACTGAAATTGGAGATATGCGTCATGAGATCTTTATGATTACAATCTTTTGATTGGCTCTTTGAACGTAACTCATTTTGCAGGGAATGGACATAGAGGTGTTAGCTATGGTCAATGACACTGTAGCGACCATGATGACCTGTGGCTTTGAGGACAAGTACTGTGAAGTGGGACTCATCGTTGGTAAGTACATGCATATAATTCATAGTATTTGCAGTGGTTGGTCTTAACGCACAGTTACCCCTGATGATGATTAGAGTTCATTTTAACTTAGAAGGTAAAAACGTCCTCTTGTAGGGCTCAAATATAAAAAAAAATCAATGTGGCTAAATAAAAGTGTTTTTACTAATTGATGATTCATTTAATAAATACTACTGTATGGATTGTGCTGGTTGATGATATGTTTAGGTACAGGCACCAATGCGTGCTACATGGAGCAGCTTTGCCATGTTGGCCTGGTGGAGGGAGACGAGGGCAGGATGTGTGTGAACACTGAGTGGGGAGCGTTTGGAGAGGATGGTGCTCTGAATGCCTACCTCACTGAGTTTGACAGGGATGTGGATGCAGCCTCCAATAACCCTGGGAAACAGATGTAAGAAAGCTTGGATGACACACAGCTTCCATGCATCAGGCATCTGTTTCTCTGATAACACAGTAACTCTTAATTGCAGCTTTGAGAAGATGGTGAGTGGGATGTACCTGGGCGAACTGGTGAGGCTGATTGTGTTAAAGATGGCTAAACTAGGACAACTGTTTGATGGGAAAGTGTCTGACGCTCTGAGGACCAAAGGAAAAATAACCACTGCACATGTGGCAGCCATGGAGGAGTGAGTTCTATGTCACTGTGTCACCTTGCCTATGTCTGACAACAGGAGGATATTATAAACGTGCCTTCTTTCCCAGGTACAAAAATGGTCTGAAGAACACAGAAGAAATTCTCACAGACCTTGACTTGACCCCTTCACCTGAAGACTGCATTGCAGTTCAGCACGTCAGCACCATTGTGTCCTTCAGGTCCTCAAATCTAGTGGCTGCAGGACTGGCTGCCATCTTGACTCGAATCAAGCAAAACCGGAATTGGCGGACATTCAGGATGACTGTAGGTGTGGATGGAACAATGTACAAGACCCACCCACAGTAGGTTACAGCCTGTTTCAAGAAAGACATTTTATGTTAGAAAAAGTGCAGCCCCCCTCTATCTGGATCTCCTTAAATCAAATACCCCTGGTTTAGAGAAATCAGTCATTTCCTAGCAGTAACACAAATCGTTAAGTATTAACCCATTATTGTCAGAGATCACCTTGATTGTCACAATGCACTAATAAAATGCAATTACAGGCAGATGAATTAATGGATGGATTTATGAAATCAACTTGGCATTGTGTGCCAGACTTCTCCGCTGATCATATTAGTGATGTTCTTGCAGGTGCCACAGGTTACCGACATAGGTTATAAAAGTTAAATATTGACTGCTTTGTTGTCAGGTATCCTAAACGTCTTCACAAAGTGGTGCAGCGGTTGATTCCTGAGTGCCGGGTTAGATTTGTTTTGTCACACAGTGGGAGCAGCAAAGGAGCTGCCTTGGTGACAGCCGTCACTCAAAGACTGGCAGAACAGAAGAAAATGGTTAGCATGCTGTGTGTGTGTGTGTGTGTGTGTGTGTGTGTGTGCCTTTTAATTGTACTTTTTTACTGAATAAAAAGATGTCTGACACCCACTGTCTCCTTACCATCCAGGTAAATGAGACACTGTCTCAATTCCGGCTGAGCAGTGAGCAGCTCCAGCTCGTGAAGGCCAGGATGAGGGCAGGACTGGAGGCAGGGCTGAGGGGACAAGGCCCCTGTGAAATCAAAATGTTGCCTTGCTTTGTCTACCGCCCACCTGATGGCACAGGTCAGAAAACAACTGATGTATTAGTTACAAGTCTGAGGGTTTCAGAAATGCACACTGACAAATATCACTTGTCATTACTTCAGTAATTGATTGATGTTCAGTTTTGATTGAACACAATAATATTTGTGGTCTGGCCACACTTGGCCATGACCCATTCTATGGTCATAGAGCCCCCCACTGGGTCAGAAACGAAATACTTATGGGCTGGGGCAGAAGGCCAGGGGTCAAGATAACACACAGGAGACACAGATAAGCAATGGGTAAAGAGAGGAAGTAAAAATAACAAACGTACAAGCAGTTCAAAATAAAACAGAGTTAAGGCACATGTTTTTAAAAAATGTTAATTGAATCGGGTAATCAGTAAACTAACTTTTTTTTTTTTTCAAGAACATGGAAAATACCTTGTCCTGGATCTGGGGGGAAGCAACTTTAAAGTTCTGCTCGTGAACTTAAAAAAAGGTCTGCAACAGAACACACAGCTCTACCATAAGATCTACACAGTACCAGAGGAGATAATGCAGGGAACTCGAGAAGAGGTAAGACACGCGCTGACGGTATGTCGTAATAATATGGAGAGAAATATTAGCAGTGGCCACCAAGCAGACCATGTGAAAACAAGAAGCCCATTTTACATGCAAAGTTGTCTAAGTTAGTCTGTGGACGTTAAGTGTTAAGTCCATTTATTTTCCTGAAAAACAGTACTGAAACTCAGGTATGCATTTGACAGAATTTCATCAAAACATTTTTTCTCTCTCTCTGTGTCTGTCTCTAGCTGTTTGATCACATTGCAGAGTGTGTTAGTGACTTCATGGACTACATGGGGATAAAGAATGTTTGCCTTCCTGCAGGCTTCACCCTCTCTTTCCCCTGTGATCAGAGGACTATTGATAGAGTAAGTGGGAAAGGAATGGCTTTCCAAATTGAAATCTAATACTTCTCTACATCCTCACAACAGATAAATACACAGTAAGATACAGTAAGAAAAATGAGAACCATACACTTTGTGTATTCTGTAGGGCACATTGGTAAGCTGGACCAAAGGGTTCAAGGCCACAGACTGTGAAGGACATGATGTTGTTAGCATGCTGCAGGATGCCATCAAGAGACGCAATGTAAGTCACAATAGCGTGTTGGCGTGTGCATACACGCGCATGTCCTGCAGTAACGTGTCAAACAAATAACATGATGTCCTGTACATTGGTGCCCGTATAGGAGTTTGAGTTGGACGTAGCAGCAGTTGTCAATGACACGGTTGGTACCATGATGAGCTGTGCGTATGAAGACCCTCAGTGTGAGGTTGGACTGATTGCTGGTACGTCACCTTAAGACAGAGGAATATGTGAAGTGAAGACATTTTCTTTTATTAACTAACAACCACAAAGTACTTGCTGTATATTGGATATTGTTTCTAAATGCAGCTTGTAGTTTGAACAAAGGCAACATGTTTTGTTGTTTCTGCTGTAAAATGTAAAATGCTGTGACACTGAAATGAACCGTGTCGTTCATTGGAACAGGAACCGGCACTAATGTTTGTTACATGGAGGAACTGAAGAACATCAAGAAGACCAAACAGAATAAAGGGCAAATGGAGAGAGATGAGGGGAGGCCTGTAGGAGAGTGGGAAAAGGTTTCTATTGTTTTTGTTTTTTTACATCAAGTCAAAATTCATGGTGTAATGTTTGTCCATGAGCTGTTGATGAATTTTTGGATGACAACTCAACTTATTAGTGTCTGTATTCAACAGGATGATGGTACAGATGGAGGAAGTATGGTACAAAAGATGTGTATAAACACAGAGTGGGGGGGTCTGGGTGATGATGGCTCTCTGGATGATATTATCACACCTTATGACGTTGAGGTTGACCAAACCTCCCTCAACCCTGGAAAACAACGGTGCGACACTGTCAATGTGGTCTATCTGGTCGACATACTGCATCACTCACTTATGGACACAATTATCACATAATCATGCAGTCTGAATAGGTGTGAAAAAAAGCATTGTGTGTTTTTTTGTGTATTTAGGTTTGAAAAACTGGCCAGTGACATGTATTTAGGGGAAATCGTGCGTCGCACACTGTTGGATTTAACCACAAGGGGTTTGCTGTTCAGAGGACGCGTCACAGACGCTTTAAAAAAAACAGGAATATTGCAAACCAAACACCTATCACAAATAGAGAGGTAGGGGAAACTTTGTGTGTGTGTGTGTGTGTGTGTGTGTGTGTGTGTGTGTGCGTGTGTGCGTGTGTGAGTGTGTACGTGGTCCATATTATTCACAAACTGTCTTATAACTGACTTATCGCATGAGCCCTTCTCCCCCTAGTGACCGTCTGGCTCTACTGCAGGTCAGATCTATTCTCCAGGGTCTGGGGCTCGACAGCACCTGTGACGACAGCATCATTGTGAAAGAGGTAGAGGATAGAAAACGCTGCTGTACCTACAGAATGATCAACACAAGCATAGACATTTTAAGCAATTATCTCTGATATTTTATTATAATACTCGATATTTATCATGTAATTGGATACATCACATGTCTAAATCTGTCCAGTGAAGAACATAGGTTATTGCTACTGCACACAACAATGTCCTTTAAACAACCACAAATAAATACAATGAAGCCAGTATTGATGTTTATTGTTTACACCTGTTATACAATGAATATAATATCAAAATACTGAAGCAGTAAGGATCCTGGTTTTCATGGTCAGGTATGTGGAGTGGTGTCACATCGTGCAGCTCAGCTGTGTGGGGCAGGAATGGCAGCTGTGGTCGATAAGATCAGAGAGAACCGAGGACTGGACCATCTCAACATCACTGTCGGGGTGGATGGGACACTCTACAAACTGCATCCACAGTGAGTTGTCTTTATTATCCTTTGTTGTACTCAATAATTTGTTTTACTTATTTAAATAATGGTGCTGGTGATGATCTGTTGTTTCTAGTTTCTCTGAAGTCCTGCGAGAGACAACCAGAGCTTTGTCTCCCCAGTGTAATGTGACCTTCCTCCGATCAGAGGAAGGTAGTGGGAAGGGTGCTGCCCTCGTCACAGCTGTGGCGAGACAGAAGGAAGAAATGATTTAACAGAACTGTTTACCAATGTTTTTTTATTTCCTTACACTCTGTCACCTTTTTTCTTTTTTGTGTCTCTATACAGCTTTCTAACCTTACTGACACTCACTGCAGTGTGTTTTGATTCATTGTGTGTGTCCCTTACCGAACCAATCCAAACTGTATCAGTGATTTGGTTTTTCATTTCTCTGGACCAGATGACTCAATAAAAAACTTGAAGTGAATTTGTAATATTTACTTCAAAAGATGTATTTGTGTGTGTGTGTCGGGAATACGTCAGTATTCATGAAAGACAAAGCGGAGGATAGGAATGCCTGTGACAGTATTTCCTTGCAAGAAAAACAACTGATGCTCTGTTCAGTCAATCTGGACTGTGACCTTGTGAATACAGGTCTGTCTATCTGTCTATCTGTCTGTCTATCTGTCTATCTGTACCACAAGGTTTATGTGTCTGTCTGTGTCCCCCATGGAGAAATATGCTTTGAAAATATATCACTTTTGGTTAAAATTGAGGTGTAGAGTGAATGTGGTACTTTAATGTTATTATTACGTTACTGGTTAAAATAGTGCAGCAATCAGTGTAGTTACAGATTACAGCATGTGTAGACGTCAAGAAGAAAGCAGCAGAGTGAAATGTTTAAAAAAAAAGGAAAATGAAACCAAAGCATCAGGACAGAGACTGAAGAAAGGAAAGAAAATTAAATGGATTAAAGAAAGGTAGAGTGGAAGTCTATTGAGAAAGAGTGCGTGCCTACAGGAGTGAGATGGTAGCTAATCTGTCAGAGATTAATGGGTCAGAAAGCTACCAGATGAGGACTACGTCACACACACACACACACACACACACACACACACACAGCGCGGTAATCCCACACCGTCCTAGTGGTGACCTACAGTAGCAGCTTCACAGTTGGGACTGCACACGCACTATCACTTCAACTTTGATGTAACAACACACACACAGACACACACACACAGACACACACACACACAGCTGGGCTGTGATACAGAAGCTCAAATGCTTTCTAGAACTCTCACATTCCCTAACTACGCACTTTCCACATAGTTTTGCTATTTTGTCCATTCACCTTTATTCTTTCACCCTGTAAATGTGCATCCATTCACTTTCAGTGTTCATGCTCCCATGCCCCTCACTGCTTTCAGATCAGATCTTCCCTGGATGGGCATTCCTCTGAGAGCAAGGGGTGTGAATGTTATTGTACTGTACATTCACTTCCACTGTGTGTCTCGGTGTTCTTGAATATGTGGGTGAGTGTCTTTGTCTCTCCTGTGAAGCAACAATAACAGCTTTCACACACAAACAGCAGGCAGAGGTTAGAGGCTGGTTCTTCAGAATTTCATAAGAGCGAGCCCAGAGTCCTGTCTTGCAGGACTGTGCTATGTTTGTCTTTTCTGGTCCAAAGATAAAATGAATCCAAGATTGAGGTCAGGACTTGAACCTGTCTGTGGCGTGGACAGTGGGAGAGTGAAACACTGGAGTGACAACTGCTGTGTGCTGCCCCCTGTGCTTCATGGAGAACTGTCAATGAAGGTAAATAATTCAAAGTCTCAGGGCTTTTAAAAACATTTAGGATGTACATACAGTTCTTAAAGGCTGCAGCAAATAGAAAAAAAAATGTTGTACTCAGCCTTTAACTTGCTCAGAGTTACTCAGCCTCTGTGTTGTAAGTTGACAGTCACATCAGCTGGTACCACAGGCATTTGCATTGCAAATACATTCAGTTTATTTTGTTTCCCTTTCATTTCCTAAACCTCCCACTAAATGCCTGAAGGAGTTTGTCAGACTCATTCAACATTCAACATTCATGTTTTATTCTGGCAGGGTAAGTGTGACTTTGCACACGTTTCTGGTTTCTGTGGCTTTGAATACAGCCTCATCTTCTTACTTATTATCTCCCACCACAAAACCTGCCTGTAAAAGATAAAGACATCCCTTTATTAGTCCCACAGTGAGGACGTTTCACTCTGGATGTCAGATTGTCTGATGGCCTGAAGGAGCCAGCTCTCCTGGGATCTTCTATGAAGCAGCAACAACTGCATGCTCATTGGTAAAGATGTGGGGCTACTTGTGAAATGCATTTATTCATTGTTTCCTCCTAGTTCCTATGTGTCTGTGGTTGTCCTCTCCAGAGCCCAGACAACAGACAGACTGCTGCTGTTGTGGCTGTAGTGATGATGATGTCACTCCTGTCTGAGGGACTGTGGAGCCAGAGAGAGCAGCAGTTCGATGGGGGCTGACTCTCAGATTGGTTTTTCCTACTTCCATGTGGGAAGAGAGGGGAAGGAAACATTAGGAGTAGTAGGTGTGTGTGTTCCTCTGTTGGATTACTGGTTTATTACTGGAATAAAGTCAAACCACTGGTTCACTTGTCTGTGCTGCAGACAAATGTTTATTGTCTGTGTAACATGGGCGTGGTGGGGTCATAAACATGTGACTGCTAGAGATTTGGCAGTTTCCAGTCAGCCGAGTGCGCTTCGCTCACATGAACACGCGATTGTGGAACACAGTCTCTGTCTCGCGTGCGCGCCCCTGCTCGCTCGTTCTCGATACCGGGAGATTTGATCTAATAGGCGGGCACCAGGGAGCCGCTGTCAATCTGCGCGAGACTCCCGGAACTTCCTACATGCATGAAATGCTCCTAGAGAAACACAATTATCTAAGTGTGCATCAATGTAATATCGTGCAGGGGTGATGTCATCAAAAAAGGGGTGACGTCATCAGTAGTGTCCCTTGATGATAAGGTCAGCAAATCGAATCCTCTGAGTCTTCAGTGTTTCCGGTGAGTCCGCAAACTCGCCATGCGCACTTAGCAGTAGCCAGCCAGCGGACTCATAGGATTCGGGTTAACTAAGACCTCGGACTCGTGATTCCTGACCCGAAGCACCAGCTCTATAAAAGGAAAGAAGGTAAAAAGGATGACGATAAAATGACGGACACACACACACAAACATGCAAACATTTTCAATGTGTAATTTTTCTGGTGACAGTACATAAACATTTATTGTCATATGTCCAAGGTTTAATAATTTGCAGGGGAAACCCTGAACCTAGCTATGGAAAATCTAAACAGACAAGATGTGTTTATATGTTTAAATGTTTTCTAATTCCTGATCACATTTGGCAACAGTTTGGACAAAAAACAAATACTGTCTGCTCCATGGACTACATATAGCTCCCACCACAGGAGGGCCCCTGAGCTGCTATGGAGAAGGCTCTTGCACAGTGTCCTCCACTGCCCACATGCTAAATACCCACCAATGTCCCTTGAGCTCACTAAAGTCAAGTTACTTAGCTTTAAAAAGAAGTTTATACATTTTTAATTCCGCCATTGCTAAAATGACCTTGGAGTTTCATCCTCTTCCTGCAAGCCTCCCGAGCCTGCTGAAACTTGACTCTAAAAGTCATGTCAAGACTCACTGTCTTGCTTACAGAAGCCAAATGGAACATAACTTTACAACCTCAGTGAAACAGTAAAAGCCACATTCCCTCCATTACTCCCCCCTTTCCTGCCCCCACCTCACCTCCATGCCTGTAATGTGGCACTCCTCTTCTTCCTCCATCACTGAATGTGCCTCTAGGGCGTCAGCAGACCAGCCAATCAGAGAGGAGAAGATGTGGCATTCAACACTCTCTGACCAATGAGCTGACATAATGTGGGCAAGGCTCGTGTTCTGGCCCTCCCCCCCTCGCTCTCTCTGCCTCCTGTAGCTAAACTTGCTGTCTCACTCATGCTTCCTGGTCCCACTCACATGCACAGAGAAGGAAGAGCTGTGCAGTCTTAGCTGTTCATTAGGCTGTTGTGTCTATTTTAAACCCACACTTCATTGGACTATTGTTATATCTCTCCTAGCGTGTGGCAGGTAGTACTAAGTAGAGCCAGAGCAAAGATTCTTTTTTTTTTTTACAGATATATTTGGGATTTTTCTTCATCTGACTGTAGGTGGCCGTGTGTGTGTGACACAAAGTGTGTGTGTGTGTGTTCGAGTGAGCCTGCATGTGTGTGTGAGTAAAAGAGGACCAGGATGATCGCGGCCCAGCTACTTGCCTACTACTTCACTGAGCTCAAGGATGACCAGGTTAAAAAGGTGAGCGCTCTCTTTCATCTGCCTCTGATTTTGATGTTGCCTGTGTGTGAGTGTTAGAGACTGGGGTGATGAAGAAGAGAGGAGGGTAGTCAGAGGGAACAGGGGAGAGCATGTGTCATAAAGGTCACTGAGTTCATTCATTCATTCAGTCAGTCACCGTCAAAACTGGACTTTTCGGTGTCGTCCATGTGACGAAATGTTAAAGTTCCTTTTTCAGGAAGTGACTAAGGCTGTGTGTAAAGCAGTGTAAGAAATCATCAACGTTTGTATTATGAATCAGCCTGGCTCAGTGAGACGTGACAAACTGCACAGGAGCTGTAGGAGGTAGGAGGATGTGACAGGAGACACAACACGAGGAGGTACCAATGAAATTCCGAGGTGTGAACAGATGAGAGGAGGTCAGAGTACATCTGTATCAAGTATATGTATGGTAAAGTGGATAAAAGGATATCGATGATGAGCTGCTATTAAGGACAAAGAAGCCAATTTTAAGGATCACTGACGTTAAGGAATGCTTTTATATCATTCAAATAATATTTGAAGTTTCTTCAATGCAGCTTCATAGACTAGAAAGAGGAAAATAAGCCACAAAGCCTCGAACATAAATTATTTAGTTGTTCACTATCAAAAACATTACAGCCCTTCAACAGTATCCCACAGGCAACTTAATCGACCTTCTAATTAATCAATATTATCCCAACAATCCTTGGAAAATAATGATTGTTTTACACTGAAACAAAAGAAAGAGGCTCTTCCTCTGGTATGTTTTAAATTTTGCTTTCATTTAGACAAATGACATGAGGTGAGCACCACGACTGCATGTCATTCAAAACATGTCAGCTGAGCAGCCCCATCAGTGAGAAATAAACTGACTGGACCAGTTAGTCACCTTCAGAGTGGTGAATGTGTCAGTAGAGCGATAGTCAGACCTCATTTACAAGCTGTGCTGTACTGTTTCGAGCTGTATATCTAATACAGCTCTGTTGTAATTTCATGTTATCTCATTAAATAAAACCTGAGTCAGAGGTAGTAAAACTACTTCCACGCCTTATCATGTGACCATATGTTTCAGTGGGCATTCATTTCACAACATCTGCTATTAAATTTGCAAATGATGCATGCGGCCCCTTTAAGGTCCCCTACTGATGATGTCACGCGTCACCACCAACTGCAGATTCTGCGTAAAACCATGGGAACTGCATAAATTGCAAAAGTTGTCTTACTTCCTTTTTCCTGTTTTCTACCCTCAGCACCTCTGAGTTCAGTTTAGTTGTGTGCTTTATCTGCTCAAAGCAACACACAAAATGTGCCCGCTGTACCACAGTCACGCTCTGCTCTGATAGAATACATTTACCAGCAGCAACGATCTGATACAATACAGCATATCTCCCTCCCTCCTTACTCCTATTGTCTCTCCGGCCCTGCCTCCCTAAAATAGGCCAGCTTTGTACCATGTGACCACAGGTGTCAGGAGGAGAAGGCTTACACACACACACACCCACACACAGCGCCAGGTGTGTACCTAACGAATGGCTTTTCAGAGAGCAGGGATATTCTAAGCGTTGACACCAACTTAAACATAAGCTCAGGTTTCAAGGCTACAACAAGTGGAAGTGTGCAGATGATTTCATCACTGCTCTGGATGAAATCTGCTGCTGTCACATGGCCCCAATCAGCTGACTGCGTCTCCCCCTGCTCCACTGCAGTGTCCTTGGCTAGGTCATTAATACACTCCAGGTGGTTAGGGAGAATCCAAGGTGGTGTGTGTGTGTGGGTGTGTGGGTGTGTGGGTGTGTGGGTGTGTGTGTGTGTGTGTGCGTGCGTGTGTGTGTGTGGGGCATGTACAAGTAAAAATGAAAGGTTCAGGAGAGGGCAGGGCAGGGGACAGTATTTTTCCACATGGCGTTACTGTGCGTACACAAACACAGTGGAGTCAGGTTTCACTGCTTCCCTGTATCAACTCGCAGCGTGAAGGAGAGCAGGGTTTTGTATGGTGCAGGAATGCAGACAGAATGGAGAGGAGAGGAGGAGAGGACCGGTAATGGAGAGGGGAGAGGGGAGGGCAGGGAGGGCAGATAGTGTGATTGCTTCCTGAAACCAAAAACAAGGTCAGTGTGATTTCAGAGAAAGTTGTGTGTCAGACACATATGTAAGGACATATGTGGCCTTTACAGACACATGTTTATAGACAACAAAAGCTCCGTTTCTGCTCATTGGGAAATGTTTGCTAAATATATTGTCCTATATTATTTACAATAGGTGTTAAACTTACGATGTGAAGTTTGTTTATCACATATGAGCTATAGAAAAACACACACACACAGCAATGATGTTTATGTGAGATGAGTGAGATAAGGTGATGCGCTGGCAAATGGCATGGACGTGGTTTCTAGCTGCAGAGGGCTGAGTCATAATACAGCGATGAGAAATTATTTTCTGCAGCATGAACTGAATTGTGGAGTGGATTTCTCAGTTTGTTCCTGCAGAGCAAGGTGGCCAGTGTTTTCTGTAATCCCCTCCTTTATCAGCAGGATGTGGCCTGTCAGCTAGTAACACATTGTTATTTAATTCGACTGCGTAAGAATGCATTCTCATTCAATGAACCGATGAAAACCCATTCTTACTTTAACAAAGCTGTATGAATAAGAATCAGACTTCAATAAGGGCACATGCTGTATAAAGACCTATAAGTTCAGTGAAAACGCAGTTAAGGCAACATTTCATCAATTTCATCAATTATGCACAAATGGATTTATAACAACACTGAATTTGGCAGCCCAGTTTCTATCATCAGGGATTATCAAGATGCCAGGAGAGGTTGCCAGTGGGTCAGTAATCAGCATCAGCTGTGCTGAAGCCCTCACCTGAATGAATCAGCTGACAGCCAGTATGATGAACATGATCTTTCCTCAGCTCATACAAGCTGAGTTTCCTCATGTATAAAACACAGGCGATCTTTCCCATGGGGGTAGAAATAGTGTTCATTTCCTGAATTGGATTTAATTTACGCCATGATGGAGGATCTCTAGCTAACAAGACGTTTGCCAGCTTCTCTGGTATTTATTTAAATATATGCATAGCCAGAGGAGCTGGAGGAGAGGTGGGTGGAAACGATCACAAAGGTGACTATGTGTTTGGAGCAGTTTTCTTCCCACTTTATATTCACGTTTCCAATTTGTTAGGGATGTTGTTGTCGGACACCATAGCAATTTGAATTGCAACAGCTCAAATCTGTGTGTGTAATGTTTATGTAAACAGGTCTGTGGTTGTGAAAGACAGAGATTATGGGATCTGTGCCTGGGGAAAGAGAGAGGGCACATGGGGTCAATTCATGTCACAGATGTGGAGGACTCGCAGTAGCGTCTTAAGCAGAGGGTGTTTTCAGGCATCAACATGTCGCTTCAAATCACAGACCTCCAGCGTAAAATACAACTCAGGGCAGGAAGCAAAGACGTTTTATGGTGCCGCTCTGGAGTTGTTAACAATGTTAATGTTGTTGACTGGGCTTATGATGATGAGAGGCTACATTTTCTCAGCTGTGGGCTCCTGTCTGACAGGAGCATGTGTTATTGAGCTTCCAACCTTGAGGCCGACTCTACATTTAGACAGAACATAGGGAATGTAACACTCACCACAGTGTAGTTGGATTGTATTGTTATCATGTATGTGACGCTACAGCCACGTGGGCTCACAGCTCTCTATGTTGTTCTATTACCATACTCCATTTCAATCTGTATCATTTTTGATTGTCATTCATATTATAAAAACAAGGATGATGTTTTAAAGGTCAACGATTGTCTTCTAGTGTCAGCAGTTCACATATAGCGTTTGTATTGTTGTGGATGATGAAGGTGTAAATTCCACCCTGTAAACTACGTCACCCACAAATGGCAACGTCCTGAACTGGTTACCAGTTCAAGAGCTGCAAGAGCTGCACAGGAAGTTTATGTGATATTCATGAGACAGGAATGTAACGGAATTCCTATCTATGTCTGCTACAACGAGTGGTTATAGAAAACTATCACCGTGGGTCACAGTATGAACAAATAACAAAGCACACTTAGAGTGTGAATACAAAAAACATGAATTATGTGACCTTGTGTGACCTTGTCAAGGAGTCAGTGTAACGTGTTATTGAGAACTGGAAGAGCTAATCCTGCGTAGTTTAGCTGTCATTTTACGGAGCAAGTCATAGTGACCTGTGTGACATTTAACCCGAGTTACCAGAAAGTTGTAGTCTAATTTTGGCTTGTTACACACACTTACTTGAATAATGAAGCACTTTTTTGTGTCATCATCAGAGTGTGTGGTGCAATGATGTATTTCTCCATGATTATTTAATATCCTGTTACTGAAGGGTCAGACAGACTCAGGCGGTTGTTCGCTTGAATAAGACTGGTGAACACATTAACAGATGATTTCCGGACCATGCATAACAGCCAAATCTACGTACATTACATTGCACCTGTGCATCAAATTCTGCACACACCATATCACATCAACTCTAAATTACACTTTGTGTACTTTGTGAGTTAATCTTAATGGATGACAAAAAGTTGAAAGTACAGAGAGTGTGCCAGTTCCGTGCTGTCTCCGTTAAGTTCATGGTAAGCATTAAATATCCACTGCTTTAGTTATAAACTAATAGAGCATTGGTGGCAGTGTAACAGGATAGTGATGTGTATACACAGGAGTGGCTGGAGACCACCTTCCTTGTTGTTTGAATTGGAGGGTGGTCTCTTTTTTAGACCCAGCTGTGTGAATTTAGATATACAGGAGATAAATTGTCAAGATTAGAAAGATTGATTCTTTTTTTTTGTTTTTGTCAAATGTTTCATTTCAGATCGATAAGTACTTGTACGCCATGCGTTTCTCTGATGAGACGTTACTGGACATCACGCAACGGTTTCGGAGGGAGCTGGCCCACGGACTGGGTGGGGACACCAACCCCACTGCTGTGTTAAAGATGCTGCCAACGTTTGTGCGATCAATTCCTGATGGCTCAGGTTAGCATCTCTTGCCCTCACGTTGAGCATGGTTGGATTCTCTGGACCCCATTGGGCCAAGCACTTGTGATGACATTGGTATCAAAACCAGTTTGAGTATTTTATTCCTGTATGTAACAAGCGATGTTCATATGTTTGTGAAGATAGAGCTATTGACACTGGTCCAAATTTATTTGGATTAGTAGAAAGAGAAAGGATCTAGTTTTGCTTTCTACGTATTCTATGTGTTGATACATCAAGGTCATGTCGTTGTCTGCTGTATTCTGACTTTGTCTAATTTACTAATGCTCTTGTAACGCACATAAATGTGTGTCAGAACTTTTTGGGGTCCTGGACATGATGCGCGTAGAGAATAATGTCTGTCCACTTTAACCAAGAGACAGAGCTCGTACCATCTTTACCAAACATTAGCGTTATCAAAGTCAAGTACATTTTGTACCTTGGCTTGTTCCTCTCTGTTTATACATGTTTATGTTTTATATGAGACAAATTGTCCTCGTAGTATCTTAAAACTGTACTTGCAATTTCTGGGGGTTGCTTTGCACACTGCATTCATTCTCAGTTTCTGGTTATCTCTGTTCATGTTACATTCTTTCCAGATAAATTATCATCAAATCATCAAGCGTATCAAATTATCAAGTGAATTACAGTGACCCGACCTTGCATCCTGATCTGGACAGGACGTTCCAACACAAGTTCATAATAACGTTGAGCTGGTCTAATGCACCACTGTGTCTAGTACTATTTTAATACTTTCTGCTTTTTAATATTACATGTCTCTTCCATTCTCTGGTTTCAGAGAAAGGTGACTTTATTGCATTGGACCTGGGAGGCAGCAACTTCAGGATCCTCCATGTCAGAGTGAGCCATGAGAAGAAACAGACTGTTCAGATGGAGAGTCAAAGCTATGACACCCCAGAGGACATAATGCACGGCAGTGGAACGAGAGTAGGTTTATACTGAAACGCGCATGCACACGCATACATGCATGGTGTCTCTTGAGCTTAACCTCTGGTTGCCTCCTCTCCAGCTGTTCGACCATGTGGCAGAGTGTCTTGGTGACTTCATGGATAAACACAACATCAAAGATAAGAAACTTCCAGTTGGCTTCACCTTCTCCTTCCCCTGCCAGCAGGCTAAACTAGACGAGGTAAAAGAAAACAGAACTGATTGACACACAGAACCTTACAGTTCATATCTTATTTTCAGGTACCTGAAGGTCACAAAAACTTGGATTAGCATTAGAAGTTGCATCAGGTGTGATGGAGGACTGTCAACTGTCAAGTCTCTATAGGCATAGGATCTTACTGTTACATTTCTCATTCCCCTCCGGCTCTCTCTGTGTGTAACTCCAGGGTTATCTGATCACATGGACTAAGCGTTTCAAGGCCAGTGGAGTGGAGGGTATGGATGTTGTCCAGCTGCTCAACAAAGCCATCAAGAAACGAGGAGTGAGTCTCCTCTTATTTGATACTGAACCCAAATCCTGTAGCCTGACTTGCCTTTAATGGGTTTGGTTTAATTCAAAGTGTGATGCATATCACAGATAAGTTGACTGACATTGCCTCAGACATTTCTCTTATACATATGTGTGTGCTAATTATTTCAGGACTACGAAGCTGACATCATGGCTGTAGTAAATGATACAGTTGGAACCATGATGACCTGTGGTTTTGATGATCAGCGCTGTGAAGTCGGCATTATCATCGGTACTATCAATTATGTGTACTTAAATACTTAATGGACCAATCAGATCCAAGATAAGCCAAACAAATTGGAATAGAAATTAGGTGAAGGTGTTTGTTCGTTTTTTTAGGTACAGGCACCAATGCGTGCTACATGGAGGAGCTGCGTCACATTGACCTGGTGGAGGGAGACGAGGGCAGGATGTGTGTGAACACTGAGTGGGGAGCCTTCGGAGACGACGGCATGCTGGAGGACATCAGGACAGAGTTTGACAGAGAGATAGACCGAGGATCTCTGAACCCCGGCAAACAGCTGTAAGTTACATCTCTCCAAACATTTCTCATCACTGAGGTAAACTGAATCAGCCTAGATTTTCAACACAAGACATAAAGTCTGTGTTTCTACAAAAGTTGGTGGGAGTCCAACAACCTCCTCATTAGGCCCTTTTAAAGTTCCACTGAAATAACAAACATGTATGATGATCAATCTCAGGATGTTTATGCATGTGCTTGCTTTACTTGACTTTAGGTTTGAGAAGATGGTCAGTGGCATGTACATGGGCGAGCTGGTTCGTCTCATTCTGGTAAAAATGGCCAGAGAGGGTTTGTTGTTTGAGGGAAGGATCACCCCTGAGCTGCTCACTAGAGATAAGATCGAGACCAAGCATGTCTCAGCCATCGAGAAGTAAGTCAACCCACAGGGATACAGGTAAATGTAGTTTGTAAGTTGATCAAGTACAAAACAAAAGCATCGTCCTCTGTGTGTCTTCCTCCTGTGTAGGAGTAAGGAAGGACTGAGCAAAGCTAGAGAGATTCTGATCAGACTCGGTTTGGAGCCCTCAGATGAAGACTGCATCGCTGTGCAGCATGTATGTACTGTTACTTAATAAGTACCATTTGAATTGTGTTAAATCAACCACCATAGCGTGTGAATACATGGACATGGCCTGCTTTTGTATTTCAAACATGAAACAAGAAGATTTACACTTTACAAACAAGACTTTTCTCCCTCTCCTCTCTGTTACCTTCAGGTTTGCACCATTGTGTCTTTCCGCTCTGCAAACCTAATAGCTGCCACGCTGGCTGGCATCCTGATGAGGCTGAAGGAGAACAAAGGTGTATCACGACTGCGGACCACTGTGGGCATCGATGGATCGCTCTACAAGATGCACCCACAGTGAGTGAGGGGAAAATCTAAAACTGTTTATTTATCTTGTTTGCTCTGTCTGCACTAATCTATATATCTTATCGACTTATACTTACCCACATCTATATAAATGTTACCCTATAACATGCATACATCTGTATATTGGTATATTTTCACACTAATCCACATAATATGTAAATCTGCACAGTGGTTGATAGAACTCTGTATACAGTATCTACTCACAATGCCTATATCTGCATACTTGACTGTATCATTTGATACAGTTAGTTTTGTTTCCTTTTTGTTTTTTCATTCATGATTTTTCTGCTGTCAGAGGCTCAGAAGTGGTTAATAAATCACATTATATTGTGTGTTACTCGTCTTTTTTTCATAGTATCTGAGGAAGAAGTCATTTTCACTTGAAACTGTCAAGATTTAAGCCCTTCGATCTTGTGTCTTTCGCAGGTATGCTCGCCGCCTTCATAAGACAGTCCGCCGTTTGGTGCCAGACTCTGACGTGCGATTCCTCCTGTCAGAGAGCGGCAGTGGAAAGGGGGCTGCCATGGTGACGGCTGTGGCCTACAGACTCGCCGAACAATCTCGACAAATTGCCGAAACACTGTCCCAGTTCCGCCTAACGACTGAACAGCTGATGGAGGTGAGGAGAGAGAAACTGGAGTGTGTGTATTTGCATCTATCACTGTCTGCTGGCTTACTCACAAGATCAAATATTTTTTTATTTCTTCAGGTGAAGCATCGAATGAGGACAGAGATCCAAATCGGCCTTTCAAAGAGCACTCATGCCTCTGCCACTGTCAAAATGCTGCCAACCTTTGTACGATCTACCCCCGACGGCTCAGGTGACACACACTTAAGTGTACAAACTTTGTAAACGTTTAGGTCTGTTGGGAATAAATCACAGCTGAGGACGTTGTCACTGAGTTGTGAGCGTGCATCTGATCTATATACATCTGTGTGGTTCTCTGTCTTGTTCTGTAGAGAATGGTGATTTCCTGGCTTTGGATTTAGGAGGAACCAACTTCAGAGTTCTGTTGGTCAAGATTCGCTCTGGCAAGAAGAGGACAGTAGAGATGCACAACAAGATCTACGCTATTCCTCTGGAAGTGATGCAGGGCACCGGAGAAGAGGTAACAACCATTTCATTCACAGTTTGATGTGCAATATGTAGTTTGTTATTAAAGGTTGAAAGACATCACAAAAGTGACAAATGTTTTTGAATCAAATGTGCTGCAGTCTCACAAATTGTCATCTCGCTCTTCTTCTTGCAGTTGTTTGATCACATTGTGCAGTGCATCAGTGACTTCCTGGACTACATGGGGATGAAGAATGCTCGTCTTCCTTTGGGCTTCACCTTCTCCTTCCCCTGCCGACAGACCCGCCTTGACGCTGTGAGTGTGGTCCGCTGTACTGCGCTGACTCTTTTTTTGTTGTGCTTAATGTGCCCAAAAACAGAAATGCTTCTAATACAAGGCATGATGAGTCTAATTTGTGTGTGATTGCAGGGCATCCTTTTGACATGGACCAAAGGCTTCAAGGCAACAGACTGTGAAGGAGAGGATGTGGTGGGTTTGTTGAGGGAGGCCATCAAGAGGAGAGAGGTAAAACATGAGGAGCACATCATTCGGGTAAACATGGCACTGTGGTAAACAGTGATGTTGCATTATGTTTTTTCTCGCCAGGAATTTGACCTGGATGTTGTGGCGATAGTCAACGACACAGTGGGTACAATGATGACTTGTGCCTACGAAGAACCCACCTGTAAGATTGGACTCATTGCCGGTCAGTTTGTCTCATAGTCATTCTTGGTGAGAAATATTCAGTTTTCTGTGCTCTATCCATCTAATGTGACTGTCTGATTGCAGGCACTGGCAGCAATGCCTGTTATATGGAGGAGATAAAGAACATTGAGATGATAGAGGGAGATGAGGGACAGATGTGTGTCAACATGGAGTGGGGGGCGTTTGGAGACAACGGGTGCCTTGACGACATGAGGACGGAGTATGACCGCTGTGTCGATGACCTTTCCCTCAATCCAGGGAAACAAAGGTAAAAATCCTTCTTACAACGCAAAAACATTGACGTTCATGCTCCTGGAGTCACTGTCAAATCTAACTTTCTGTTCTCATATCAAATTTTACTGTGTATATGTCTATTTATGTGTATGTTTTGTGCACGCATATGGTTTGCAGATATGAGAAAATGTGCAGCGGCATGTATCTTGGTGAAATTGTGCGAAACATCCTCATAGACATGACCAAGAGAGGATTCCTCTTCAGAGGACAGATCTCAGAAACACTGAAGACCAGAGGCATCTTTGAAACAAAGTTCCTCTCTCAAATAGAGAGGTAAGAAATATTCACTGTAAAAATGGTTTTGCCTCTTCTGGATATTTCCCCTCTGCTTCTGTCTCAGTCCTTCGCGTGTCTGTGTTTCTCTCCAGTGACAGATTAGCTCTGCTGCAGGTCAGGTCCATCCTGCAACACTTGGGACTGGACAGCACCTGCGATGACAGTATCATAGTCAAAGAGGTAAGATGCAGAGAAATAAATATCAAACTGTGAGAAATTATTTTAATGATGTGTTTTTTAATATTGTTCCAAACTGAAACATTTAACACAACGGTATATAAAATCTACATTCAGACTTTAATAATACATCAGCTGCCTTTATCATCTAAAACTGCAACCGAGTGTATAAACCAGACTGTGAGCACTGTAAAAGAGTTGTTATCAGGCTTGCTTTGTGAAAGTGTGACTATGCAAGAGGCAACATGATATAGAGAGACTGACTTTCATTGCTTTTCAGTGTTTGCTGTGTATCCACACAGTTAACTGTGGCATGTACAGTTTGTCAACTGTTGCAACAATGATCCTGGTTTTCATTGTCAGGTATGTGGCGTGGTGTCACATCGTGCAGCTCAGCTGTGTGGGGCAGGAATGGCAGCTGTGGTCGATAAGATCAGAGAGAACCAAGGACTGGACCATCTCAACATCACTGTCGGGGTGGATGGGACACTCTACAAACTGCATCCACAGTGAGTGCAATTGCTAAGTAACTGATCTTAAGTGAAGGCATAATGTATAATGATAGTTAGCCCACAATACAAAGACACCTGAATTTAGTTCTCCCTCTCAGGCGACTGACTTCTGCTCCATCATGTTAGTTTACAACATGTCATTAACAAACATTAACCTTCATCTGTTCATTTGTAGTAAAATGTGGGTGACTGATTTAGTCTCATTTTTCAGTTCACTTGAACACCATGTCAAATCTTTTGTCTTTGTCTAGTTTTTCCCGGATCATGCATCAGACAGTTAGTGAGCTGGCTCCTCAGTGTGACGTCCAATTCCTGCTGTCAGAGGATGGCAGTGGGAAAGGAGCTGCCCTCATCACGGCTGTTGGCTGCCGACTGAGAGAAGAGCTAAACAATAAGTAGACAGTGGTCCATCTATTGACCAGTTCTTGCTCTCAGCTACATATCTCCCCTTTCTGAGTGTTCTCCCACTACCACTGCTGTTCTTCAGTCTCTTCTCACCTACTGTCTCCTTTACCACCTTAATCCAGGCAATATATCACACTGTAGTAGCTGCTTTATTCTGTCTACGTGATGGAGTGAGAAGGTGCTATCTTGTAGTTAGGCAATGTTTAATTGGCTTTTGTTATGATACACAAATTCTTAAGGTTTTGGGTTTTTTTTCTGAATTTGAACTTGAGTACCGTAGATAAAACATGCACAATCAACTCCTGATAAACAGTCCAGACTTTGCACAAAGACTTTGCACTAGTCTCAAATGCACCAATGTCGCCATCTGGAGGATTTCTCTGATAACCTTACAATAGAGTCTGTCGCAATAATCCGAGCTGCAGGACCATTTAAAAAGAATACTGCAGTTTTTAAAAAGTGTCTACAGGCCACTTGCATGCTCTGAAAGGTGTATGAGCCGATATATAAATTTGTAATGAGATAAAAGGGAATATTTTTGTGCTTTAAAGTTTTTAATACCTTGCCCAGATGTATCATATGTTATACATACATTGTTGCTATTTATTATTTTTATGTTGTGATACGCTGAGAGATGTTACTGCTGCAATAATGTTGCGCACAAAGGAATCCATAGTCCAAAATGCCCTCAGATGGTATCTGTCTTGTAAATGAGGGTAGACACATGACAAACAGGGAGCAGTATTATGGAAGATAATGTATGTGCTTATTTTGTCTGATTTAAGACAGAGACCATATTCCTGCACGTGACTGTAAAACAAGTCCATTGTATCCTGTTGATGATAACGAATAAGAGCTGGTGATTATTTGTCTCTGTCTCAAAAAAGAAGCTCACTGCCTCCATCGCCTCAGTGAGGATTACCAGTTACTTAGCAACGGCCATGGAACAGGAACGTGGTGCTAAAGTCGATGCCAGAGGAACAACTAAGGCCAAAATGTGTAGAACAGGACCGTTAGAGAAGCTGTTCTGAATGTTCTAAATAACGCACTCTCCCACTCCCACTGCCTGTTTGTCATATGCTCTCAAAGGCAAATGAGGATGTTGAAGTCAAAAGACTGAATGGCTTATGGAAGTAGCACAATTCTAGCAAATTCAATATTTATTTTTTTCTCTCTAATGAAAGCAGATAATTAAATAAATTACTGTTACTATTATACCTATTAAAATACAGGGTAAAATCTATTGAGAATTCAAAAAACACACCTTTTCCTCTACACAAAACCCATGCAGTTCTATCCAACGCTGTAGGTCCCCCAATGACTAAATAAAAACAAACCTGTGTCAAACTGATGTTCTGATGTTCTTTGCACTCATATCCACAAACTCTCTATGAAATCACTCATGGAAACACCAAAAGTGCGGATGCTGAGTGCATTGCAATTTTTATTAACATTGTCACATTAATTGAACACATCATATTTTTATGTTAACTAAGATGTTTCACATAATCAAAAAAATTGTATTGTTTTTTACCACATTTACAAATACTGACAGGCCATATTATTTTTGTTTTTTTTAACATAATGACCTGACTGTAAATGTGCAACCATCACACATATATTTTATATTGATATTCTCAGTAGATGCCAATGTTACATTTAAGTAGCAGCATTTTTACATATTTTACATTAACCATGAAAATAAAATTAACCAGTGAAATTACAATATATGAGCTATGCACTACATCACAATAGACTGACTGAGATTTCAAAGGCATCATACTGTGCAGTAACAGATACAGTCAATAACAATATTAATGTGATGTTGCTGAAGTTCAGGGAGTTCTATGAAATAAGGTTAATTGAAGAATTATCTTGAAAAATTACTAATGATAAATTAATGCCAGGATAAATTAATGCCAAGTTTTATGTACGTTAAAAACAGGAAGTAGTTCCCTTCATTACTTTTGAAACTGATAATAACACTCAGAATGCTCTTTGTGGTTGAAATGTGGTTGGTCCTGATGCTCCACATAAAGTTGTATAACCAGCCCCCCGCACCCACCCCCCAGGCAACCAGAGGCGGCCCCACATATGTGGAAACCCTTCCTGGCTGCGCCTGCACAACATACTGTACTACCATTACACTTTTGGTCATTTCTGAAGTCCTACTATACTGGTACCTGGCAGCATTGGATGAAAAAAAAATGAAAGTAATACTACAAATTTAAATATATTATTGGATTTAATGTAAATGCCTGGCCGGCTATAGTTTGCCCACCTCTACGCTAGGTTGATTCAATAAGTCTAAAGTTAAAAGTGGTGCACAAACGAGAAAAGAGAGGAAACACAAAGAGGGGGTTAAACCCAAACTCTCAAAGTTTGGGGGAAATTATCAATTAATGTAGATTAATGAAATGAATTAGTAATTATTTGATTATTAATTAATTAACTGGTATGGGCGGGGTGATCCAGCCCTGAGTGCAGTTGTTCCACTACTGGAATGGGGATTAAGTAAGAGAGGAGGAAAACAATTATTTATCTACAGAGTTTTGGACTAGCATCTAACAGCAGTTAACAATGCCAGAATAGCTGATCATATTATTTGGTATGGAGATGTTTTTTTTGCACGTGCCTATTAACATTTTGGCATTAACAGTAAAACACACACACACACACACACACACACACACACACATATATATATATATGTACCTAGTGGGGTCAAATGAACATGACCTACCCTGTCTAAAGGAATGAAGGTCACTATAATCTGATCATGTCTGAGTGCCGGTTGACCCTTTTATACGTGTATATGTGTAAAACTCTGGTTTAGCTTTAGAAAACCCTGTTGCCTTCCAGCTGAGAATAACCCCATCACAATTTTATTTCAGTTGTGGGTGGCTGTGCTTCATAAGTTTGGCAGCAGGTGATATGTCATCTGGACTCTTACCCACGTGTGTTTTTTTTGATGACGTATAATTTTTAAGATGCACACAAGCACCTCTCCCACTGTTATGCTCATTTTTAGCGACGTTTGCGTCAGAGGTGTTGTTTGTTTTAATGGAGGTGTTGTTTGTTTTGATGGAGGTGTGTGTGTATGATGTGTCATTGCGGTGGCTCCGTGTCATGGTGACCCTGAAGGTGTGTGTGTGCTGCAGCTCCATCTTGTCTTCCTCTGATACTTTGATGAAGGGACACCAAGCAAACGCATGACGGAAACCAGCTCGAAACCTGCAGAGAGGGGGGAGAATTGGTTTCTGCTTCCTGTGTTGTGTCTCTCTGGGAGTGAACATAATGTTACCTTTGGTTTAGACAGCAGTAAATAATGGGATTATACATGGTTGAACTCATCGCCAACCAGAAAATGGCCAGGTAGACCTGAAACGGTAAGAAAACATGTTGCTTCATTAATAGATAATTAGTAGATAACTCAGACTCAGGAGAATTAATAACAGGCAAAGGGGCGGCTGTTAACCTGTTGAATGTAATGTTGTTTATAAATGTCTTTGTTAAATGATCCCAATATGAAGTAGATGTGGTAGGGAAGCCAGCAGAGGGCAAAGGTCACCACCACAACAACCATCATCTTCACCACCTGTAGGAAATCGCAGACAATTATTAACACATTATCATATTTCTCAGTTCAGCTCTGTTTATTCCAGCCTGTCTGAGCCGTTTGATAATAGAGACACACTGACACATTCAAAGACCAAAGTTTAAAAAAAAAATGATAGCAGGAAAATAGAAACATGTGACCTTTCTCTTGGCTGTGATCTGACTGTGGTAATAGTCTGATGCCTCTCCTGGAATGTGTCCACCCCACAGCGACTGGCCAACCAAAGTATAGGTCACCAGCATCACCAGTAGAGGGAGCAAATAGATCAATAATATCACTGCAAACTGGTAACTACAGAGAAGAAAAGAGAAAGACGATAATAGACTTGTGTAGAACAAACATTAAATACTGACTGCAGATATGTTCTCAGTCCTCAATATTTTTAACTTGAAATACCAAACTTTTTGTATTTGGTACAATAGTCTGTACAATAGTCTGTCAATGTACGTGTCTCTGGCTCTTGCTTTTAATGATTGTAAGTCTAATAACTTGAACAGCCTGGATTCATCAGTAGCTGTTAAACAGATGTGAGGTAATAAGCCCACAGTCTGTTCCTTCTGACTGAATTACGCCATTGACTAAAATAGCTTACTTTCCTTTTAAATTGACTCCATGTTCTGACTTGCCTGAATTTACAGGAGCAGACAGGACTGCATATCAAGTGGGGAAAAAAACATTTAGAGAATTTCAAAAGTCATTGAGCCTGTGACTACAAATATGAATAATTCATGAATAAATAGATGGTGATTCTTTATCAGAAGGTATCAGGCAGCTCTGAGAGCAAATCAGACAAACCAAAAATGTGTTTTGTAATAGCAGGCTGTAGGTTGGTGATTTTTAAAAATAATCTGGCTCTTTTACCTTAGTTGATGTTTTCCTCCATATTCATCAGGCCAGTTCACCATGCACACAGTTCTGGGGTAGTAAAATCTTGTCACGCTGTAGTAGCACTGAGGGAATGCCAATAAAACGGCTACAATCCATATCAGAGCGATCACAACCTTTGTAGAGGTGGAGGAGAGGCGGGGCTTCAGAGGGTGAATAATGGCCATATACCTGAGAATGCAAGAAAGGGTTTATTATTCATGTATATATTATGACATGTGTTTATTTTCCTGCCGAGCAGAAATCTGTGGTTCAGTCACAGGAATAAACATTAACTGTCAAAAGTTATTTTCTTTTGTGGACATCAGATGGACAAAAACTGATTTTTCTTTTCACAGTGAGAATCTGTAGCTGTTCACTTATTCATGAAACCATCAGATGTGAAATAACTATATGTGTGTGTGTGTGTATGTGTGTGTGTGTGTGTGTGTGTGTGTGTGTGTACGTGTGTATCCCTGGTTAGGTCCTGACAGTCTTCCAAGGTATAAATCCATCAGTCATAGCATAATAATTCAACTTGTGTGATAGAAACAGACTTAAATGACAGAGCATACAATTCTTTATCATCAAACGTCATCATCACACATACTGCCTTTGGAGGCATATTGGCTTTATAGATACATTGTGGAGTAATTATTCTAACAAAGTTCATATCCGATGTGAAAGAACGAGTACCTCCGTGCCGTGCATATGAAGGTGAAGAGTAATAAAGAAATCGTGCACCCACTCTATAAATGTAATGAGTCCACAGTGGGCAGCTGTAGACAATGTGATGGCTCTGCAATACTGCTCACCCAGCTGTACCGTTTATCCTGTGATAGTTGCATAAGTTGAGACGTAAAGGCAAAATAATGACAATAAATACCAGTAATCCACATGGCATTGGTAATGCATTGTGAATCTCATTCCAACGTACTTACCGCCATTTGCTTTGTAAGATTACTCAGTATTGTCGCCATTACAGTCAAACGATTCAGTGACGGCGATGAATCATTCATCTGAATTAGTTGGGAATGACTAATACAAACTGCTTCAATACGGCCGCTGTGCCTCTTGTTTCATTTTAACGTTTATAGATTATCATAGAGCGTGATTTTACATAAAATTATTGCATCAGAGATGAAATTTTCTAAGACATTCATTACAGTATTCTGCTTCAATTAAGATCAACAGACCCATAAAAGAAAATTATATATACAATAAATGAAAAAAAGCAAATGCGTAAAGCTGTTGTCTGATCAATATAAGTGAACCCCATAAAATGAAACAATGAAGTATAAATGAAACAATCTGTTGATAGCAGCAGCAGAACTCTGGATCATATAATAAGTCACGCTGATCTATTTTCTTTTACATCAACCTTAACTTTCACTTCTCAGTTCCATTCACTCTGTGATCGCTGTGCCAATCAAAACAGAGTAAATGGACATGAATGCACATCGTGCCAGTTCATGAATATGGATTCGTTTTCAGTTCATTAATGTGCAAGTGAACTGTTTTTTGTTCTGTTTTGTTTTTTTGCTGCTGCAGCTGATGATACAAAAAATTCCTTCAGTGCAGTCATATAATCTGATGATTCCACAAACTGGTAACCAATGAGGTCTGATTGCCATCTGAGGCTCACGCATCACTACACCTGCCCTAAACCAGTGAGACCACACACCTGTCACGTTATTAACTCTCTCATCTGGAGCATTTGATTGCAGTGTGTGCACAGGTTGGAGTTCATTGGCTGCACCTGTGGTATCAAGTGCTGAACATATATAGTCCAAGTGAGGTGTGTAATTGGTGGTTTGCAGCTGAGAAGACTATGTTGAATTTGTGGTTATAATTACCGGTGTTGTCGTTCAGGACTGAAATGTATCAACATTGTGTCCCCATCACACATGTAAATGAGTGTGCAGCTGCAGTTTAATGCAGCAGCTTCAGCGCTGACAACAACAATTTGATTCAATTGTTTAGTTTTAAAGTGTTATCTAAGTAAACGTATCCCATGTTTAGCACATGGCTACACAGTGTGCTAAACTTTCAGGTTCCAGTCAGCGCGAGTGACATCTTTACCTTTGCAGAGTGTTGACCAACATCTCTTCATGCTGCATTTTAATCTGCATTGTGTAAACAGAGCCTGCAGCTGATGATGCTATAAAGTGGAGCTGGTGTGTTTCAGTGTCTGGTCATTTCACAAGCAGCTGCTGTTTAATGTCGGACAACAACCTAAGGGCTTTTTTTTCAGGATATTTACTGTTTGTCGACTAGATGTTATATTATATCATTCACAGAGCACTTTGTCATGAAAATCAATACAGAGAGCAGCTTCAGTATATCAGAGATAGTGTAGTCCAGTAATATCATGATGGAGCTGTTAAATGTGTTATTTGATGAGATGACTTTGTTTTCACTCTGCTGAGTTGACTGTTTTGGTTACTGGTAATCCATCCCCTTTACACTGTTTGCATAATGCGGCTGCTAAATAAAGGTTGGTGGATCAGTCATTCCATCACTGTTTAACAGCTGGTACAGAACTGTCTCTTGTTTCTCAGCTGCTGACTGGCTCATTTTAATCTCATTTTGGATGAGTGCACCGGTTAGCGGTAATCTACTTTGAGACACATTAGGTGGTTCGGGTTACTGTAGTCTTACCTGTCAACTGCAATGGCTGCCATCGAGTATATTGATGAAAACATCGCCGTGATGGGGAAGAAGTTCTGAAATCGGCAGTAGCCCAGGCCAAAGTACCAGTCGTTGTGCAGTGCGTAGACAAAGTTAAAAAGAGTGTTGAAGGTTGCCATGGAAACGTCAGAGAAGGCCAGGTTGACTATGAAGTAGTTGGTGACAGTCCTCATGCGTCTGTGAGCCAGAATAATCCAGATCACTGTGACATTCCCGGTGATGGAGACCAGGATGATGAGGGAGTAGGCTATAGCCCACAGGGCCACCTGAGAGAGGAGAGGAGAGGAGAGGAGAGGAGAGGAGAGGAGAGGAGAGGAGAGGAGAGGAGAGGAGAGGAGAGGAGAGGAGAGGAGAGAGTTCATATCACAACACCACAATCCAAACAATCAACTAAACGACTTATGATAAATAGATAACTTGAATTTACCAATGACACCTGTTGAATTTACCAATGACACCTGTTACCCTCAGACCACAATTTCATCATCTGATCTCAACGTGCAAAACCCACAGTTACAGTCACTCTGTCTGTCATCTCTTTACCAAACTGGATGTAACTTTGAGTTAGAAAGAGCTCAGTCTGCTAATCTCTGTAATCTGGCTGTATTTCTCTCACCTGCCAGTCGGGCTGCTGGAACAGATTTCCCGTCGTCTCGTTTCCGTCCTCCAGCCAGTCCTCAGTAACTGATAAGGGCAACGAAGTGGTCTCCATGTCTCCTTCAGTGTGTGTAGTGACACTGTCGGCGTCCATATTTCCACCTGGTGACAGAAATGTCCTCTGTAGCCACTTGGTGCGTCATGCGTAATGAGACAAAACGAGGGAACTGCTTCTGCTGCTTGTAAACCTCTCCATCACATAAGCTTCCACTGTGCCTATCCAGGCAATAGACAGAAACTGATAGTACCTGATAGTGGACATTCTCAATGTGTTGTGGGTGTAAAAGCTGAATGGGCCAAATCTATTAAGATTCCACTTTTATTCAGTTTGCCAGTTTATTGGCGCATTCTATAATTCAGACTAAGTATAGAGTTTCGCCCTGAAGGCGCTCTGCTCCCTGAGCATCAGCAGAGTCGAGTTAATAATCATGCATCATATCGCTGCTGTGGCCAGTTTCACAGTCTCCTGTCTGATAACCTAATCTTACAGCAGCAAGTGTTGTTGGTTTAATCACCAGTTTCCTTGTGCGTTTAATAAACCAAACGGCACCAGGTTTCAGTCCTCTGGTCAAAAAGAGCAGTTAGAAACTGCAATAAAAGCAAAATGAATTTAGAAGCCAACATGCAACGTGCGGGCTTTTGTCAGACACTTGAAATAACAGTAGTTATTATGGCTGCGTTGTGCGCATTCAGCAGCCCATGGCACAACTGTTGAATTCACGCATTAGAGCGCACAGAGATCTTCTGTGTCAAAATAAGATCCAATATCTCAGTCAGCTGATGACTTTGATCTGTCTTACCTTTACTGTGCGGGCGAAAGACTGCTCACATTTAACACATTTCTGTCCAGTCCATCGCTGCTTGTGTCTGTCTAATGGACAGCCGGGTCCATTCAGTGATCCATCAAGACGCCCAGGCTCTCTCCCTCTCTCTCTCTCTCTACACACACACACACACACACACACACACACACACTTTCCCTCTCTCTCCTCGCCACTGCACGAGCTGCTGTGACTGACGGAGGCGCACGTGGAGCTGCGCGTGGAGATGCGCCAACTCCGCGTACCCGTGGAGAGCGTAGAGAATAAGAGTATGTCTGGGCCTCGTTCAGATGTTCAGTGGTGCAAAGATAAAGGGTCTGTTAATGTGTTAACACGAACCGGAGAGAGTGAGAACATCCATACATAGAAATAGAAATATAGACGGTGGGGTTGGGAGGCTTTGGAGCCACGTGTTGGGCTGCGCAGGACTTCATCTAAAACCAGGCACTCATGAACAGTCATGAATATGGGAATAGTTCATCAAGATGATGAGAGAGAGGTGTTTCTCATACTGCTGCCTGTAATTCCCACAGCCACTGAGCACCTCTGGAATACTGGTCTGCTCTCTGACATCAGACAACATGAAAAGAGAGAGATGAGAGAGTGCCTATTCTTTGTACAACATCTGCTTCTGAACATGTGTAACTGAGATAGTTATACAGTGTAAAATATTTGTATTTGTATCACTGTCCTGAACAAATGTTGATTTGGTTTATAATTACACAAAATGTATATTACAATTTATAATCTGATGAGTTGGGCCTCCGAGACTGACATGTGGAACTGTTCTCCATCGTTCCTGTATCTGTTGGGTCATTTTAGTGGAACACCCCACCACCACCACCACCACCCCCCACCCAACCACCCCTCACCCTAACCTCTATTGTGCTTATCGGTAGCGCTGTTGTACGTGTTACAGAATAAATGGAGATCACCTCCAGGGAAATCTTTGGGTCCTCTCTCTTTGTCAGTGCAAAATAAAATAAAATCAAAGAAATCACAACACAGAGACAATCAATAAACACAACTGCTCACAGGTGGTTCGGTTTAGAGCCATGTTCTTCCAAAAAAGTGCTGATTGCGTTTGATCAGCACTATAACAGCACTCACAATTATTTCTCTTGTCATACTCACACAAACTCTGTAACTCTATAGAGAGCAATGTGTTGTGTAGAGGGAGGCTCTTGACATCTGAATTAATTGAAATGTTTCTCACAGGAATTTATCAAGTGTGAACTGATTGCAGGGTTGAAACTGGTATTGATCTGGGAGGCTGAAACAGATGTACAGTCCAGCACTGTGTTACTAGCTACTAAAACTCACATATTTAGAGGAGTTGCTGTTAATGGTTCTGTTCAATGTGTCAAACAAAACAAACAATGCTGAAATGTCTCCCGGAAATGGGGAAAGATTATCCACGAATTGTACAACGAAAAAACACCCACGCCAGTCAGGTACAGGAGTGTGATATACTGGCCAGCAACGCTTTCCACCACCCACTACCTGATAATAGACCTTTGGGCACTATGGCACTAATAACACTAATTAACAGCCAAGACTGTGGCAAGAGAAATCGACAAAAAATATAAAGGAATTTAATAAAAAGTAATTATGGTGGAAACCAAGAATATGGTCATCTGGCACATACACACATTCCGAACAAGGAAACATTCACCATTGACTTCATTGACTTTGATCTGACTCCTCCTACGTAGCCAAATGGAGCCATGACGTCAGTCTGATAGTGTCAGGTGGGTTTTAAGCATTATTTGAAGTATTCAGTACTGAGATGCCCAGAAAAAATATGCTGGATGTAATGGAAACCAACTCCTACACAGACCCCCCTCCCGACTTCACATCTAATTCTGTCCTTTATAATTTAGATCAATCCAATGGTTCTCTTATTGACACTATAACAGCAATTATGAATAGTTGGACCCCGCGGCCTCTTATTATGCCTATTCAGACAGTGCTCTCAAAAGTCACACTGAGGAACACACCCAACACAATATTCTGGAAACAATGCTGATTTGGGGACAGACAGGACAATTCACCCACACCATCAGCTGCAACTGACTCTGGTGACTTTGATGTGCGCAGAGACGTTGCTACGCCGACAAATACAATTGCTGCTGCTAATGTCAGTACAGAGGACGGATGCAGACCTGCTGACACTGATGGTGTTAAGACTGGCACTGATGAAGTCTCCTGGGTCCTCAGCGCAGGTCAAAGTACTAATTCATCAGAAGGAGTGTGTGGTTTCCTTCTTCAAATGCCTGAATCACCAAAAAGTGACAGTGCTGTGTCTCCTAATTTTATTTTCAGTCATCCTTATTATTTCAAGTGTAGGTAGTTAGTTACACCCAGACTTACATTTATAAGAGTGACTTATAAATGTAAGGGGACAAATTTGCCCATTGTTTATCACATATTATTATCAGCTTTACTGACATCTCTAAATCGCCCCCTACTGTTTTTTTCTGTCTCAGTGACAGACAGTTACTTCTTTTCCACTGTGGCTTTTTCTTTGAGCTTCAACATCCAAAGAACTCTCCCTTGGCCAGGAATAGTGGTTGTGAGAGCACCAATCAGAAATTGCCGGTCTAAAAATTGCAGCTGTTACATATCCCTCTCTTTTCGACTGTTATGCCTCTCATTGTACTTTTTGATGCTTTTATTCTCACAGAGTTACCAAATGATTTCTGTTTTTTATTACATCTGTGTTGTTTTTGTGTCTCTCCTCCGTCCTGCTGTGTGAATCTATCTCCATCTCGGGGGAAATCAGCTGAAGCCTATGAGTTTTCACGGCCACAGAAAGGACTTCAGTGCATCTTCTGATCCAATTCAACTGAAGTCATTCTGTCTTTTTTCTGTTGTGCATACAGTTTGCACAGAATGTGTTTACCTTCTCATGCTCACACATCGTTACTGATCCATAGGGCCTGCTGAAGGTCATGCTGAAAGCCTGAGGCAGAATGGGTGAAGATGTGGCAGTGGTGACAGACTAGCCAAGGCCTGATGAATAAGGGATGCCATAGTTCTGCTGAAGACAAATGGCTGCATGAGCTCACACACGGCCTCATGTCATAGGTTCAAAGTTGCACCTGAAGACAATCAGATAACTACGTCTGACTGCTGCCACATATGAATATTTTACATTGGTACTGTGTGTTCCTTATGCAGAAAAAGAACTGAAATGACAAAAACCTTAAACTGAAACTACATTTACCATATTACCAGCCAAAGTTAATCCAACGTATCATTCTTTATTTTTCCAGAATACAAACATAAAACATTTTTGCTGAAACAGGGAAACTGCTCTGGTTTGCTATACTTTGTATTGCACTGCCGTTTTCTGTCCCAGGTCATTTGCTTGTGCAGGAAGATAAGAGAAGGTGGAGGTGATATAAGAAACAACTTGCAATAACACTCATTTGACTGTACAGCCAACTTGTGCTCTCAGCTGAAAGGCTGCTGATAAGAGTTGGCTGGAACCAATGGTGGCAGGGACAGCGAATACATTAAGGGCAATTCATGGATGTGCAGAGCCCAGTGATGCTGCCTGTCAGGTGGGAGATTTAGGACTGTGAAAGGTCTTTGTGTTCCTTGGCTGTATATTGTAAAGTACCCTGGTTTCATTCTGGGCTTTAATATTACACCAAGTTTATATTCAGGTTAGTTTGTTGGCTTTGTGAATACTCCTTGGCTTTTTATGCGCGTGCCTATTTTAACTCGCCACCAGGGGGCAAAATTACATGGTTTCTATCATAGATTGTACAGTGTTTTAATTCTCGTGACCAGGAAATCTAATACGAGGTTCCATATTTGGTCACCTATCCGTGCGTTTCCATACATTTTATCACTTAACTGTTAATTACTAGAGATAAGTTAATTAGTGGAAACACAAGACACCACCTGACTGCACAACAGAAATTAAACTTAAAGTGGTTGCAGTAATAATAAGGGAAATTGTACACTAACTATTTGTAATGAGCGTAACGAGGCAATAAATCCTGGCTTCGCCCTGGGAAACGAGAGGTTTGAGGCATTAAAATCAATCTGAGGTTCAGAAACAATAACTGTGTGACAGCAAACCTGATTTACATCACAATATATCAGCGCATTGTGACGTAAACATTCCTGCGCTCACATTTCCCGGGAGTATGTCAGATCCGTCCGTCCCTCCATCCCTCGTGCGCTTCCAGGTGTGGTGACGAAACAACACGGAAGTGCGCTGTCAGCTTCATCGCAGGGAGCCGCAGAGATCAACTGTCCTCACTCAGACACGATGTCCAACAAAGAGGACATTCGATATTGTCACAGATTCTCCTACATTTGTCTCAAATTCATCCTCTTCTCCTATGCCATCATGTGGTGGGTGAGTAACACCACGGTTATTGTTTATTATGGAGGAGCGTGCGCTTTGTTTCCCTCTGGGACAGTCAGCCATACAGGGCGTGTGTGTGTGTGTGTGTGTGTGTGTGTGTGTGTGTGTGTGCGTGTGTGTGTGTGTGTGTGTGTGTGGTTCAGCCGAGCCTGTGTGTAGTATTCGGCTGCGTAAGGAAAAAAAACAAACAAATAAGATTAGACCCTGTTGCCGTGAGAGCAGAGCAGCACTGAAACAATGGCGTTTAGTTTGGTGACAGGTGTGAAGCGACAGGTGTTGTACCTGTGAGGGGGTTGTGTTTCTGCAGTGTGGGCTGTCATCATAAAACCGCCTGTTTGCTACCAGGTGGCCACACCCTCCTCTATGAACCCTCACCCTGATCTAACCTGTCTGCTCGCTGTGTATGTGAGTGTGTACTGAGTAAACACAGGGAGAAAGCAGGGAAGGAGGAGGAGAAGCAGTAGAAAGGAGAGCAGAAAGAAAGAAACAGAGGATCCAGGGTTATAATATCTGACTGTATTACAACTGCATGTTTGTTGTGTCTTGTTGTTGTCAGACTGTAACAGGACATGCATCATGTGTGGGCCACCACATGATGGGTCAGCAAAGTGTTTTAATGGAAACCTATTTCTCCAAATGGCAGGTTCCCCAGTACCAGTTTATTCCTCTATCATACTTAAAAAAACACCAATTAATAACATAAATTACTCCAACTTTACTATAAGTCTCTTATAACATGTGACTGGAAGAAGTGTGCAATTTGAATGTAGCTATCAAGAGAGTCAAATAAGCAAATAAAAATGCACGACTATTTCTAAATATAAAAGCGGTAACACTTAACTAATATGGCACTTTGGTGCATGCATGTTGTGCATGCTTGTATTTTAAATGTCACTGTGGGAGAGCATCTTTCTATTTCTCACTGAATGAGAGACAGAAAGATGCAAGAGAAATGTCAGGGGTTTTTTTGCATCGTTTTAGCTTTATCTAAAGTTTTTTTTAACTATTTGGCATATTTAAAACATAATTTTACTAATTGTTTAAGGTGATATACTGATATGAGAGTGTGAATATAAAGGCAGTTACTAGCTTCTTCAGTAGCTTCTTTTACTGCCTCTGCATGTCTGGATTACTCACAGGGATAAAGGACATATTTTTAGCTGGTGATCTTGGTAAAATCTTTCTGTGTTTTTAATTATATAGACAGATAACAGTGCTAATTCAGTCAGTGCCACAGTGGTGGTATGATGGTTAGCACTGGTGCCTTGGATGGATGAATAAATAGAAATATTGAAATGAGACCTTTACTTTCTTGTATCTTAACTAACACTGATAAAGTATAAGTGGTTCTTGTTGTCGTTTCCCTATTTCTTTTTATTCCTTTTTCTCACACTGAGTCAGTCTGCCAGTGGACAGAATGTCGTTTTGCTGGCAATCAGCTGCTAAGGATGCAAATGAAAGCAAAATATTATACTGTATGTTGGCACAGCAATGAATGAAATGGGCTTAGTTGTTTCCTTCTTGATATAAAAATTATTTTAGTCAAAGACAATAGCTTTGTCTAATTGTTTTTTTTACTGTATGTGATCAAAGGTTTTACACATGACAAAGACTAAAACCAAAACTGAAACAAAGTATGCTGCGATGAGAGTACCACAGGTCAGGTTTTGCAGCTGCGCTATACATTGATATTTCAAAACACTTCAGATAAGAAAGATATAATGCAAACAATGCATTCAGTGGACAGAGCTGAAATTATTTTGATTTCTAGGACATGATTGGTAGTGTGCAAATGGATTTTGTCACCAGTTGTGATTGCTTCACAACTGCACTGTCTCATACCCGTAACAAACTAAAACACCTTTGTACATTGGAAATGGCCACTTAAATGTCAGCCTCTGACTTCAGTTAAAAGTTTTAATTGCACTGTAATTTGGGAATGTCTGCCTAACTGACTGACACAGCTGTCATTGTGTGAGGGAAAATCATTATTTTTAGTCTCCTAATTAGCATCTTAAAGTTGTATTATACACCTTTCAAATAAGACTCATTCTGTTCCACTCCGGCATCAAGGTTACCAGTGCTGTTGATCAGACTTGAAAGAAGACCATAGCTTTGCCAGCGGCTCTGTGAGGCTGTAATCGTCTGTCTGCAGCTTGTATTCCAGTTTCAAAGGAATTTTAGAGTCAGCAGCATTTGTCCTCATAGCAGTTGGCCAAACATATTAGCTCTGTTAAGATGTTTTATCAGGGTTTAATCAGTTACATAGTCCAAATTAACCTTGGCCCAATGCCCTGATATTGTCTCTAAGTCATCGGCAGCTAAGTGCATGGGAATAAACACAGTGCTGTCTGTGTTATTATATGATCTTAGCTATTTTAGTTAAGATTGTTTGTATGAGTGAGAGAGAAATTTAGCAAACTAACAAGACTCTTTGTAACGATTGCCACTCATGAATGTTGACACTTTTTATCTTTGGCAGAAAGTTCTCTGTTTAAAATGCTCTTGACATTGTGTTTTGGGGTGTGCAGGCAACTAGCCAGGAGCAAGATACCATAACAGACAGCAAGCAGGGACATGTAAGGAAAGGACATCACAGCGTAGTATAAACACTGCTCGAACCGTCAGAACCTGCTTTTCCTCCCTCCTTTACTTTTTCCTCTCCTCCCCTTCTGAAGGCTGGAGATAGCAGTTAGCAACAATTGTGTGGAAACAATGAGGTGATTTTTACATCTGGGGTGTCTACTTGTTTGTGTGTGTGTATGTGTGTTTTATCCTGGGAGAGTAATGACCAGCACAATCAGTGTGAAGTGTGTAGACAAATACATGTGGGCTGGCATCACAACAAATGACATCTGTAATTTTATTTTTATTTCCAGGGAGTGTTTTTGATGGTTGCATAAAGGACATAAATAAAACTGAGTCGTGTAAGAAGTTGTAATATTTTTCTTTTGAATTAAGTTTGCCTTGGTATCTTCTCCCTTGTGGAAGAAGCACATTGTTGATGAGCCAGTATATTGAGTATCTGTTGTGTTAATCTGTCCACTCTAGATGTGAGAAGGAAAGCTATAGATGTGAGGCTGTAAAGCTGATGAGATAATAAGAAGTCAGAATTCTGAAAATCTGCCTCTTTTCCATGGTTTTAGAGTTGATGACTAACTCTTGCTCTCCACTTCCCCTTTGTGTTTATAGTTAATAGGTGGATTTGTCCTTGCAGTTGGCATCTATGCGGAGGTGGAGCGACAACGTTACAAGACTCTGGAGGGATTGTTTTTGGCCCCTGCTATAATCCTGATCCTCCTGGGAATCATCATGTTTATCGTTTCGTTCATTGGAGTCTTGGCTTCACTGAGGGATAATCTGCTTCTACTGAAAGTGGTGAATTGCATTCCTACACTCTGTTTTTAAAAAATTAAGTGGCTACTAGATACTAAGTGTATAGTCTATACTATCAGTCATCATTCTTTTTCAATTTGAAATAAGTTTCATACATCATAAAAGATCCAAAGATTTTATATTATCTAAGGTGTTGGGAATATTTCTTTGAGATTCTGGTTTCATGATGAAATAGTCACCTTCACATTCATGCAGTCAGTCTTCGATTCTACCACATCCTAAAGGTGACATATTGGATTCAGTCCTGGTATCTGGGGAGGTCACTGAAGTTCACTGAACTCATTGTTATGTTAATGAAACCAGTTTGAGACAACTCTTGCTTTGCGACATGATGCATTATCATGCTGGAAGTAACCAACTGAAGATGATAAATTGCAGCTTGAACGGGATGCACATGGTCAGCAACAAGGCTCACTAGGAAGGTTGGGGTAATTGTGGTCAGCAGGAGTGGTCACAGTGAGATGGTGTGCTATTTGAAGATGTTAAGTGCACCTTTCCAATCCAATCCAATGTTTTTGTCCCTGTTTCAGAGCACACAAACACACCAATAACACCAATAACGCACCAATAACGCTTGGTCTATTTTTGAGAACAAGCTGTTTATTGAAAATGACAAGATACACGTTAAGGCAGTGGTGACAATCCTTACTGATTATATTCATGATACTAATAATTTACTGATAATTTTAACAGGTGATGTTATATATTGGCCTATAACTACTATAATCACTTTTTGTTATCTTTTTGGTTACAGTTCATGTACACGCTTTCTATTTGTCTGATCCTGGAGCTGCTGGGAGGAATCTTGGCGCTGGCGTTCCGCCACCAGGTGAGATGTTTGAGGTGTTGATCAGGAATTCCACATTCAGAACTTGAGAAGTTAGAACATTTGGAAGTCTTTTTTAGAGAAATTTGAATTTAAATAGCGAGTTTTGAATTTAAGGGACAGGAAACAACATTTTAGGGAAAGGGACATAAGAGGGATCTTTGTCGCAGGTTAGACGCAGGTTGTGTTTTGTTTGATATTACTACATCATTGGCCTACTCTGCTTCCTTGTTTTGTCTTTGTAATACTATAATATTCTTTTCGATCTTAATTTCAATATTTTGCTCGTAATCCATTTGTCATCTTCTTTCTTCGTTTCTCCTTTTCTTCTCTGTTCCTTTTCTCTCTGTGTTTTTGATTTCGTTACTCAGTTTGCAATAAAAACCAATAACATTTTTATGCATACTACCACAGAATTATCACTTGTTTTTCTGCCCCTGTGACTCTGAATCAACTTGGGGATTCTGAACTGTTGAGTGCGTTTCTCTTGTCGAAAATTCCTACATTGAACAGTATGAAAACTAAAACAGTTACCATTTTGGTTTTTTAGTAATGTCCTGGTGGGAAATTTAAAGTACATTGTTTTTTCTACCCTACCAACCAGAGTCTAAACAAGCTCTGAGAGAATCCCCATCCCACATCATGAATTGAACTCATTTGTTGTGCTGGTTCTGTAAATGGAATTCTCTATTGTAAAGTTACTTTTATAGCATATAATTCTTAATATAGCTTTAGATTTAAATGTTTTAATGGTTCAACCAAAAAGAGGACGTTGAGAATTTAGGGTTTTGCAATACACTGGTGAAGGATCACTGCTAATATGATTAAAATCACCGTACCTAACTCTCTTATGATACTTTCGTCACATGATGTTTCACCTATCTCATTCATGAGAATCTAACTGTGGGGACATGCTTGAGTATCTGGCTCTGCGTCCTAATGTCCCACTCGACTGTTAATGTAACAGTCAGGTCAGGTTGGGCAATAGTGTAACAGTCAAGTGACTGTTAATGAATGTCACATTAACAGTCAAGTGGAAATGGAAAATCGACTAATGGAAACCATGCCTTTTACTTAAATAAAGTTTCTTTATTTACATGTCTTTCTTTTTTAGATTTCTTTAATAATGGTTCAGTGATGTCTGTCTTGAGGTGAAACGATTAGATCAACTCAGGTCAAATAAATCTGCAAATCCGAAATGTGGTTTAAATGTGTCTGCCTTACCTCATAAATTCCCTGTGAAGACAGGGAGGGAGAAAAGAAATTAAACGATAAGATCTGTGCTTTTAATCTCGGACTCGCACAAGGGTGGCACTGTCAGTTAATCAAAATCAGTGATTATGTGGAGCAGTGACAGGCAAAAAAGCCGCAAGGCTTTTCTGCCCTCTCTCTCGACCTCGACATAAACTCAGTGAATCAAAAAAAGAATGCATTGGTGTATATGAACAGCTTTCTAAATGAGAACAGTGAATGAACAGCTACCTATGAGTGTATGTAGTGGAATCCTAAATTGCAAATATTATCCAAAAGAACGGTAATTCCTTTTGGATAGATTGATGCAGTAACCCAGTGAGACCTCTCTGAACCAGATTGTGACTGACAGATGTGAGCTGTCAAAGTGGCATATTTCAATATTCCAGTTCAGTGGATCAGTCACCTTGACTAATCACTGCCTGTCCTCTCTAGAGATGCCTGCCTGACACACTGAGGGTAGATCTGCTGTCATTGACAAATGAACATGGTAACATGACCCCTCATTAACACGCTCAAACTGTTTTGTTTACCTTTATCCTCACAGACAGTGGAATTACTGAACAAGAATATCAGGAGGGGCATAGTGAACTACTACGATGACCTTGACTTCAAAAATATCATGGACTTTGTTCAGAAGCAGGTAAGGTTAATCACACATTGAAATTGAGATGCTGTCTGCATAAAACCTCCACTTTATTAAAGATGAAAGACAAAATGATTCCATTTCAGTGTTTAGGTCCAAATATGACTTTCAATTTTTTTGTTGTGTCCATCTCATGGACAAATGGAAGATGCAAAATCCATCTGTCACATGTAGGTTGGTGACTATGTGGACATTTTTGGTGTGTTCCTGAAAAGTAAACCCAATGTCTGTTCCCACGTCAGAGTTACAGCCTCACACAGATTGTTTATTTTGTCAGTTCTTTCTTGATTTAGCATATTTCCATTTCAGTGTTTAAAGGCTTGTCACAGTCATGTCATGTGTTTAGAGCATGTTTGAGCTCAGACACATGACAGCATGACTTGTTAAAGCTAAAGAGGGAACCGTTTAACTGTCTCTTGTTCCCCTTTATTATTTTGTACAAGCTTTTTATTGCAAAGCTCTGAGATTTGGAAATGTGTTTAGATTTGTGATTTGTAAAGGAGAAGATAAATCTGTAATTATGTGCATAGATCTGTGAGTACACAGATGTTATGTTTCCTATGACAAATGTTTTCCTATGTTTCCTGTGAAAAATCCACATTAGGGCTTTTTGGTCCAGATGCAAATATATCTAAAAAAAAGTGTTGCACCTCATCATGTTTTCAATAACAGGAAATGGCTAAAATCCTATACTGGAATGGCAGGATTATTTACAGGTTATATCTCATATTAAGTTAATTTCAAGTATGACCTTTTATCCACTGTGACACAATACTGTAATGGAAATGTGACATTTATCACAGAGACCAGTGATGACGACTGTGCCTTCATCACTGGGAAAGACAGACCATTCTTTAACAGAATCACAATGATAATATTGACTGCTGCAGTGTCTAATTTCAGTAAGCTGCATTTATTATTTAGTCATCAGAGGAGGCTTTAGCAGCTCCAGAGGCTGAGCCACACAAACATGATGCAGGAGAAATAATTCAGATACTTTTTAATCAAAGTGTACCATGTAGTCAACGCTATCAGTGTTTTCAGGGATGCTCCGTCAGGTTTTTGCAATTTATTTCAACAAGATGTGCCTCTTTACAAACAATAATCATTTGTACAGGCACTGACTTTATTGCCCCTGTCCTATGTGACAATGTGACAGAAACATTGACTATGCATATTCATAAGTTCCTTTTGAATTCATTATTGCCATAGCACACCTTTGTTTAAGTAGATCAAAATATTTGACAAACACTGACAGGTGGTGAATCATCTAAACTTGTACACAAACTTAAGTTGGAGCCGATGCTTTCTCTTGCTTGGTTAACAACAGAACTGACATTACTATGTGCAAAGATTTAGCCAGAGTAAGTTCTAAAATGATGTGAGTCATCAAGTTAAAACAGCTTTTATAATACACGTCATTATACATAATCCGGTGTAACTATAAAACCACAAAGGAAGACAAAAAATAAACAAAACCAATGAAATCAGAGGTCAGAAAAACCAATTAGGGAACTCCCTTGCTATTGATGTCTGGCATCATCTGTTAGACCTGGAGAAACCCTGATTGATCACTTTACAGACTCTGCCCATCGATCAGATAGGAGGCTGGCAGACCATTTGCAGTCTATATTCCCGTGGAACAATAGATTGGTAGTTTTGTTCTCTTCCTGTATGGTCTCTGCTGCTCCAATGGAGCATCACAACACGATCCAGGTCTGGAATTAGTGAGGAGTCTGACATTTTGCATTTAAAGTACATATTAAAAATGTGTTTGTGTAAAAAATACAAGTGTAAAATGAGTGTGGAGATGTTATATTTGTGTGTGTTCATTTCCTGTGATCTTGCATGCCGCATATATTGCACACATGATGCCAAGGAATAAATGGAAGCACAGCATGGACTGACTTGTATCTGGTCCAGTTGGACACTCTCTTAGTTTGTCAGTCAGCCAGTCTGCCAGTGCAGCTGGTCATCAGTTAGTCAGTTGGCTCCAAATCACTCTTATATTAGATGTCCAACAGTGAAGAAGATGCTAAAATAGCAGCCGTTTATCTAAAGTGTTACAACTTTATTTGTATATCCAATGTTCACAAACACAATTTGCCTCATTTGGCTTATTTAGAACAAAGTTTGTGATTAATTTGCTATTGAAGTATACAGTATATGGAAATGAAAAAAGGTTATGGTGAGGTACTGCTACTCAGCCCTAGCCAAGTAAGAGAGGGAGAAACACCACAAAGAGATTCATATAAATTATCACTGATTATGTTACATATGTTGTGTACATATGTTAATATGAAATGTTAGTGGTTTTGCCTGAGAAGAACAGAATTAATGTTTAAAATGTATTTTTTTACTCTGTCCCTGCACTCACTCTGCCCACCTCCCTTTACTGTATCGATTATTCACCATATGTATCTTTTTCCACCTCATTCTTTATCTATGTTTTTCTTTCTCCTTTGAATTTCTGCACTTGTCTCTCTGCCACTTTTTTCATCCATGGCAGTTTAAATGTTGTGGAGCTCTAGAGTTTAACGACTGGGAGCACAACATGTACCACAACTGTACTGCACCTGGTCCACTGGCCTGTGGTGTCCCATATACCTGCTGCATCACTACGAAGGTCAGTATCACAATTACTTCACTGTTAGTTTGTGGATTCTTTTGTTAATTAAAATTGTTTTTTTTTTCAATAAGATCTAATGTGGTCCTCACAATACAGCTATAGCCTAAATATATAGAACACATAACAAATAAAATAAGGAATAGTGCCATCATGAGCTCAGTGTAATAATGTCAAGAATATTTGTGCTGGATATACTGTATCTGAAATATTACCTAAAATGCTTGGTCAAAGTCAACTTTTTTGCATTTATGGTTGTGAATATCTGTTACTTAACTGTATAGCCCTGACCAGGGTTTGTATGTCATTATAGAAATAGTTGTTATAGTACAGAGTGACATTTAAAATGCATTTCATCATCTTCCTTTTGTTGATGGTGATGCGTCTGTGCCATGCTGGACACATTCACAGGCAATTTTCTCCCACGCAGGGGATCACATGCTCCCTTTAATTTATACACCTACACTTCCCTAGTGTTTTAACCGTTGTTATGACAAGGGTTAATTAATGGACAGAAAATTAATTGACAGAAATGTCCCTTCATAACAAACAACATTTTATATCTCTAATCATTATGCTTTTTTAAATTGATTCTATTAATGTTGCATCTTGCATCAGGGCTGCTATTATCACATTCTCAAGATAAGTGGCAGTAAAAGCAGTAATTAATTCACAGTATAGTCTCTTGTTATGTTCCACTCTCAGTTAACATGTTTGACATAGCTATTTTTCAAAATGTAAAGAAATAATAGCTATATATAATGGTTGTGACACCGTGATCGGTGGTGGTGGTGGTGGTGGTGGTGGTGGTGGTGGTGGGGGGGGGGGCGCTCTAGCAAAGGTTGTATGTGTGTTTGTGTACTTCTTTTACAAGTCCAAGTTCTTTGCTCTTTGATAATCTTTAGTTTTGAATTCTACTTGATATTTGACTGTATGCTCATCTTCGTCTGACTGCTGTGGACTTCTCTCATTACAGAATACTGTCTACCACGTCCTTTTTATTCCTAACTCCTAACTTGGTCAGGTCTTAAATCTTCATTTTGTTTTTCCCCACTCCAGCCCAATGAAGTGGCCAACACAATGTGTGGCTGTGATGTGCTTAAAAAACAGGTAAGATCACAAAGACAAGATTATCATGGCCTAAGACTGAAGAACAGGATACGGTCTCTTTACACTTATTAAAATGTCTCTCTCTATTCCTCTTGTTTAATGATGGTTTACTTATTGTTATCTCTATTGCTCTATTGAGTATTTACATATTGTAGTAGTGTGCTTTTTTCTCAGAGCAGTAACATATTGACAGCCTGTGGCTAGCATTACAACTTTGTGGTTCTCTTCATTATGGCTAAAAAGCCTTTCAGAAGCTCACAAAGAAAGGCATTCCATTATTTATTTAAGCAATGAAATAAAAACAGCAAAAGAAAATACAGTCATTTTGTTTTAACCAAGCAAGGTTCCCTCCAGTTCGACCAGTGAATGGAGTTATGGCCTCACGGGTCGTTTTTCTACGAGTAAACATGAAAATATTTAAATATTTAGTTTTTGTCATTTCAAAAACAAAACATAGAGCTTATTTATTTATTACAGACAATGAATTATAGACAAGCTTCACAAATAACGTTCAAATCCAATATGACTGTGAAATCTGACAGAGAAGAACTGTTTTGTTTTCGTAGCGCTTGGACTTGATTGAAATCATTCACATCCGAGGCTGCACTGATGCTTTCTTCATCTGGCTGATGGACAACTATAAGATTATGGCTGGAGTGTTGTTAGGGATCCTACTGCCTCAGGTATCATCCCCCTTCACACACACACACCACACACACACACACACACACACACACACACACACACACACACACACACACACACACACACAACATTAATCTCTTAATGCAGTGTAATATTTAGTATGCTCAGTTCAGTTTACTTACAGGTGAAGAGGAGCTCATGTTTGGTTCAAACCTAAATCACTAAAACTATTATGATTCTTATCTTATCTTCCTCTCTCTCTCTCTCTCTCTCTCTCTCTCTCAAGTTCTTTGGCGTGATTGTCAGCTGGCTGTATATCACTCGTGTCGAAGACGCCATCAGCGAGTATGGTCACTACATGGACGGGCTGCTGGACTCAGATGCAAATGAGAGAGAACTGAAGAGGCAGGGACGCGTGGCCAAATGGTTTAAGTGCATGCCAGAGATTGACTGAAGACAAATAAACATCGAGCAACAAATGGATTCCAGCCAACACCGTTGGTTAAACCACTCCAGTGGATCCAGATATTGCTGCAGCTGATACAGGATTTTGCCTTTGAACTGCAGGCTTACTACGAGTGCACTTCAGAGCGAAGAATATTTTTTTCATTGGGAAGAAGGATTATTAATCACTCTGCTAACTTGCAATGTACTTTTGCAAGCTGCACTGTGCCTCAGGGATAAACACAAGAAACAACACAACCACTTTTTCTTCTAGTGTTATAAAATCAATCTGTTCAATTACACAAACACAGTCTACAGCTATGGCTTTACTACCTGTGTACACTATGAAACAATTCAGTGACTCCTCTATACAAGAATTTACTGTTGCCAAAAAAACGTCGGTGCTCGATACTGTAGGACACCTTTTGTAAAAGCAGGTCATGTTTTAATTTGTTGTATATGAACATGGTCATACTCTGAAGTTTGAGACTAAATAAAATATTTTCAAAAATCAACCTGCAGAAAAACAGTTTGATGACCACAAATGCTTTTTCAAATTCAGCACAATAAGTCTGTAATCTAATTACAGACCTTTTTTTTTTAAAGCTATAACATTGACTCCACTTTTAAATCCAGGTGTATTGCTGAATAAATGCAAACAGATATCCATTGAAATTTGGTTACAAAAACTAAATGCTAACATGTTATTTTTTAGGTAGGACAATCCTGTCCTCTATTAGTTACATTTACCATAGATGCTAATCGTTTGCTGCAGCAGATGTTACTTTTAATACTACACTTGGTCTCTTTAAAGTCTCTTAGAGAAATAAGATGATACACGGATTATTAATTCAATAGAAATGTAAAATCACTGATATTATCATTATGTGTTTTTAAACACCAAGTGATCACACAGTTGTTTGTCCATACTCTCTGTTTGCATTTTTGGGGCAGGGCAGGTGAAAAAATTATAAAATGCTGTTTCATGAGATTTGTTGTTTATCTTTGAGCTGACTGTAGCCCTAAATAGATCTTCCTGTAAAGGGATATTTAGAGGTTGGGGGCTATTAAAAAATTGATGGCCAGTGTCACACTGTGTGTTTTCGAGGGCTGACTTCACTCTGAGTCAGAAGTAGAGTCTAAATTTTTCATGCTATATTATCTGAATTAAGTATTCATAATTAGGCCTGTAAAAGGTTTAACTTTGATAGCGAAGACAAAAAAAAACAAAAAAACAGCGTAACACAGCTTCCCTGACGATATCTTTAAAAAACATCATTATTATTATTATCTGCATTATCATTGCATTATTATCTACACTGAAATCTAATCAGGGTAGTTCCCTTCCAGTTAAATTCATAGATGTTCCATTTAACCAATAGTGGACAAAGACTTCATGGTTCATGGTAAGAAGAATGTGATGGGCTATTAATTGATTAATGGAAACATTAAATGAAGGCTATAATATAAGGACCAGGTGGAGAGATGATTATTTCTTTACAGTAAAATCTAACATAGATACTGATTAAATAAAAGTGTTTTAGAGCGAGCTCATCAAGTGAACTGTGAAGATAAATAAAACAAATTAAAATATGTAAAAGAATAGTAAAAATCTGAGATGCTACATACGTCGAAAAGGGAAAAAATCTTCTGTGATAAAGGAAATGGGCTACCAGTACCAGAGCGCTTGGATAAAATCTCTTGTGCTGAGTTTGTGTGCCCAGCCAGCATCTTTCAAAAGACCTGACTCTGACACAGACAATATTATACAAGTGGAAGTGCAAGATGCTGCTGAGCTTGCAAATCTCCGTCAGGCATTTGGTGAGACCTTTAAGGACATGCCAAGTAAAAAAAAAGGAAAAGAAAATTTTGCACCTCCGTTTAATGTGGAACCAGCTGGTTATTTTTTATTTGTTGTATTCTCTCTCCTGCTCTTATCCCTGGTTCTCCTGCTGCGTTGAGGACATCCTGCTGTAAGGATATTATTAATATTTTACTCCCACCACCAACACAGAGAACAAAACAATGATCCTACTTATGTTGCTCCAACACAAAGCTTAAAATAAAATAACTCCTAAATAAATCCTAAATCACTTAAAATATAAAGTTTTTGGATGTACATCATCTTTATCCAACAAGCCTGGAGCACAGCTGTGTTTCCTCACATAGATCTGACCATACTCTGAAATGTCTTCTCACTGTAAGGTCCTCTGATATTCATTCAGCATATTGCTTATATTTCCAGCTTGCTGCATCTCATTATTCAAATGACGCGACCTTGGACCTTTCAGTTTGAGAGCCATTTAGTTTGTAAGATTGCAGTCTGTGCGTGAGTGAAAGTGGGAACTGGTCTAACCCATTAGTGCAGCTAAGCAGGTATTCATCTAGCAATAAATAAACACAATACACTGTCTTCCCCCACCAATTCACTCTCAACTAAAGAAAATGGAAATGGTCCTAACAAAACTACTAAATTGTTACATTAAAATGCATCCTAATAATGCCGATAAAAGACATATATTTTGATGTAAACAAGAAACCATGGTGCATTACCATACCCAGTGAGCTGCACACTGTGCATATATATTCTCCACTCTTGGTTTCCCAGTTTGTGTGGCTATCTCCTACTACTCCTTCTCCCTTTCTCCCCCTCCTTTCCCTCTCTCTCATACACATATGTACTCTCAAGCCCACACACACACACACCCACACACACACTGAAATAGTCTGGCAGTGTCCAGTAATGTGTGGGAGGGCATTGGTGCTCCATCAGTCTGGTGCATTGTCCTGGGTCTGATGCTGACATTTAGCCCTGCACAGTGTTTTAAACGAAGCTAATCATTCAGCGTGGCCAACAGCAGAGACAAAGATGAAGAGGGGGATCTGTAGAACTGATGCTACTTGTTCCTCTTTACTCCTCCCAGTAGTGAACAAATCTGAACAAACGCTGACACTGTACATAGAGCATGGTGGACCATGGCCACATGTGCAGCATATTGGGATATTGGACTATTGGGATATTCTTCACTGAGACCAAATAAGCCCACGATGTGAGTGACTCATTTATTAGTCTTGTGGTCGGTCTGATATTCTACTGGCATTTAACACTGACGACCCCACTCAATAAAACTAATAGTAAAAGAAGACTGAGTCTGGAATGCAACAACAATCTCAGGATCCAAAACAAATATTCCCGTAATCATAGATGCATTATTAGATTTACTTTAAGGTAACTATGTTGTAAACACTGCATGTGTCTGCTCCAGTGTTAATGTCCATGCACCCACACCATCTCTGTTTCTCCTGTGTACCTATTCTAATTAAAATGGTTGTGCAGTAAGGGAAATTGAGTTTAGAGATTTGTATTCAGGCAGTTTTTTGGAAAGTCCCCAAATGGGTTTTTTTTTTTTTTTGGAATGAGACTGGGGCCCCCAGGTGACAAAATATTTAGTCAGTATGAGTTGCAAAGGATCATGAGCCAGCGAGCCTGAAAATTAGAAAAGGACACATAGAGAAACTAAAAAGTGACGTTACAGAAGCTAGCACAGATTGTGTGATGAAGACATTAATTTTTCGTTTTCTGTGACATGTATAGTTTTTGCACTGCCACAGAAAATGTGGTTACGTGAGGTAAAAAAAAAAAAGTCAGTTTGCAGTCATGTCCCGGCAAGACTGTAGTTAATGTAAGAAAACGGTGATGTGATGATGGTGACAAGATCATCTGTGGGGACAATGGACATTTTTCCTTTTCAGCTGTGTGGTCCATCGTTTTCCTGAAACCTGAGGGACAGGGGTTGAAGGTGGACATCACTCTGGTTCTCTGCCAATATTGTCAGTGACATTTAAGACACTTCCTGTATGATCAGCTGCACATGCTCAGACGAACTTGCTCTTTCGTTTTATGAAAAGTCCTTGGACGCATTTGCCATTGAGGCTGGTTTTATAGGTAGTTTTGCTTGCAGGTAGGGGTTGACATCTTTGTCAACACGAATTCCATTAAAATTTCATCACTCAATCAAGAACTTCATCCAATTTTCAGCTTTTCATTCCTCTGTGCAGTACCTGTGAAACGGTCTAGTGATTACTCGTTTGACCAATGGCAAAGATCATCATGTTGCACCACAACAACTTGTAAATACTGAAACAGAAAAACTGGAATGTTGCGGTAACAGCCGCTTCTCCTTTAATAACGTCTGTCCAGACAGCCTTGAAAAATGCTGTTATGCTCAGCTAGAAATAAATTGTCGGTAACATTGTGCACCCACACAAAGACAAACAAACAAGAACGTTTTCAGTTGACCTCATAAAAGCTGAGTAAAGGATTCAAAAACCATTCATCCACTCTCTATACGGTTTATCCTGGGGCTGTTGGGAGCGGGCATCTGCAGGCAGTCAGCAGGGAAAACACTGTGCCTGCATACAGAGGCAAACAACCAGTCACACTTTTTCACTTCTGAACATTCAAATTGTGTCATTCATACAACAAAGTCTTAATCATTTCTAAAGAGATGAAAACTTCTCTGTCTGAATTTAATGGTGAAACTGCAGTGTAATGTCTGGCTGTGTTTAATGTTTGATTTTTTGATTAGTCAGCTTCCCTCACGTTTCAACTAAATGAAGGGATCTATAGGGACATCACAGAATCTATGATAGGTCTGTTTACACACATACACGACATAACTGAATTTACTCAAGAGTCTCCGATGCATCATTAAAAAATAAAATGCAGAATTGCCCACAGAAAAAAACAAACAAACACTTGTTTTGGATGTGTAAAAAGTGCTATATACTGCATGTTTGATCTATGGTGATCGATAGCAGAATGATATGAAAAGAAACACAATATATGAACACAACAAAACACATTTATCATTGGATGGAGCATTTCATACACTTGTAGCTTTGAGCTCAGAAAGCCACTTCTCACACCATTTGTCTCTCAGTCATGTGACCCCTTCCTATGTGACCTCAGGGACAAATATGAACGGTTCTATCAATACAGTGGTCACTATTTATTTTCTGGCAATAGGCAGAACTTCTTGTTCTATCTTATAGAGATGATATGCAAACTGTTTTACTTCAGTGCTCTATTCTTGTCTGTAGCAAAAGGAAAGGTCTATGTCTTTTGTCCCTCGAAGCATCAAAGGTTCAGAGCAGATAAACCCAACGAGGCACAAACAAACTAATCACATAGTATTTGTATTCCACATTTTTCTCCTTTGTCCTCAGAAACAGTAATCACTCTTTATCTGGTTGTTTGTTTATTTGTTTGAACATATTTGGCCTCTGCTAAAATTGCCAAATTATCATAATTGCATAGTAGCATAAACAAATAGCGTATTATTATGTTTTCCTTCTTTTGCTGGTGGTTGGCCACTAATAAGCAGAATTTTAGGATAAGGTTTTTTTTTTACATTTGGTGTAAGAGGCAGCTCCACAGGTTCAGTTAATTTTGTCAGCTTGTTAAGCAAAGTGAACGAGTATTTAGAGGAAAGGGAGCCAAACTCTTTGTCTTCTTTAATCAGCTCTGCGTTGTCTTTACTTCAGCTTCTGACCTGTCACATCCCACAATCACATATATCACATATATTTGAGCTGTAGGCCTAAATAAAATATAAATCTTTAAATGGTAACCATGAAAATCCAGTCTCAACCACACTGTGTGCCCACTGAGTTACACAATACTGTGCATATTAAAAAGACTGATCATTAATATGTAGGAAGCGGCCGAAAGGTCAATTTTGTCAGGTACTCAGGTGCTTTGTCTTGCCAATAATGAGTCTGCCCAATAACAATTAGCTTTCTGTGCTTGGCTCTGTCTCTCTTCTCCATTTATGCTCTTGAAGTGGTGATAAGGCAGAAACATGTCATGAATCTCTACACCAAAATCAAACGGTGAGGATGAATGAGTCACAAGAGGGACAAGAGGGTCAGATTGTGATAGAAAATACTATGCTCCTCACTGATTATGTATAATATTGATTTCTTAGGGAATGATGTTTTCATATGCCACAGACGGAATGGTTTGCCCTACCTACAGTAAAACATTGTCTGAACAGTGTGCCCTGACAGAGCTATGGAAATAAAGTAGACAGTGAGCATTGCACTGTATTCCACATTGATAATTAGTCTAATCTGTCTGGCAAAGCCAGAGGACCGCCTGATAATTAATGCCTCAGGACCAAACACCATTAACTCATTCATTCTTTTCAGTGCCTCCACCAGAATCATCTGCATCAGAGCACCGTTGCACACCTGCAAATGCAACAAGCAAATTAAGTCAAGCAGTGTGTTCTGTAAATACATTTCTATTTTGTACTGTTTTGCAGTTAACATGCAGGGTTCATTTGTTTAATTCCAATGATGTGATCAGACATAGACAATTCGAAAAACAACAACCATTATACAGCAAACAGCACAGACTGGCCCTTATACCTTTGTGCATGTCAGCGAGAGATGCAGTGGCTGTACCGTTAACATGGATCAGGGGTGGTCAGTTGTGGTTTGGGAGGGGGGTCTTAGTCTATGTTAGTGGGGGTCGAGGGTGTGTGTGTGTGTGTGTGTGTGTGTGTGTGTGATGATGATGAACTGACGTTTGAGTCAAAAGGACTGTAAGCATGAGTCTTGCTCGTTCTTGATTCCAGGAATTTGATGTGACTGGCGGGCATCAGGGAGCCACTGTCAATCTGAACTTCCCGGGAGACTTGGGCTGTCTGTAAAACTCAGTGATATGTTGTTTCAGATTGTCGTGTCGAACGGATTGTCGAGCTGAATGACAAATTCAGAGATGGCGCCGTGTGGAGTGGCTGCCTGTAGCAACAGCTCCCGTCGTGTCTTTTAACTTTTGTGTTTCTTTCGTAGTTTGTATTTTATTTTATGTTGCACTTTAATACCATTTTTATTCTGTAATTTCCCAATTTGGGATCAATAAAGTAAATCTATATATCTATCTATCTATCTAAAGAAAGAAAGTTGCTGAACTCATCTGACAATCGATTACTTAGGTCTAGTTTACAGGAAGCGACACGGGCAAGATACTGCTACTACAAAGACAATACGTGTACTGTTGTTCCCACTTTATTTGAGTTATACCTGCACAGTGGTGTCTCTTAAGGAGGCGACCCATCTTCACAAGCTGATAATGATTTTCTGTCTATGTTTAGAGGCCATGTGACCACTAATTGGCTGCCCCCTGTAGGTTAACACCCTCCACAGCCCAACCCTAACCCTATGTGCCATTTCAAACATGCTCTGTTAAAAACCCTAGACTTTTGTCTTAGAAAAAAGCACAGTGCTGACTCACATCACACCAGGAGAGTGTAACAGCTTCTAATGAAGGGAGAATAACTGTGGGAGCCCTGACAAGGCCTGAACACCTAAAGTGACGGAAAAACATCAGAGATTGTTCCTCCAGCCGTGTGCTCTTTAAGTGCAGACTGATGCCATTTAAGCTCTTTGAGATGTTATATATGGCACAAGGATGGGTTCTTTGCTGTTTTTTTTTTAAAATAATGTGAGCAATATTATAAGTAACTGGTAAAAAGGCAAGGCTAAGAAAAGCCACAAGTTACTGCACTGTATGTCTTACTGACAACTAGCTCTGCAGTGAAGAAACAATGTTTTGCACTACAGTTTAACAGTTACACAATGTAACCTCCAGAAAACACTGTAATTGTATATAAACAGTATGCATTTACAATGCAAACACGCAGTTTATTTCAGTGTGCGTCACCTATTGACATTTTTACTTTAAAAGCTTAATTTTATTCTCCCTGTCTCCCACTTCAGTTTGACTTGCAGCTGCCGACAGAAACCAGATGCCAGGACTAAAGAGAAGAGTATTATTGTCAGCTGGACTTTACCAGCAGTAATAGAGGTGCTGGGACTGTGCAGAGTGAGCTGGTACAGGAGCACATTGTCATGTTGGCATGCAAAGTTTACATGATGGCTGACCTGATCTGTTGTGTGTGGGGGGGCCTCACTGGTATGTTATTGTCAGACTGTACAGAAATTTTAAATTGTAAGCCTCGTGTGTAGGCTTACAATACCACACATGGTATTTCTGGTATTGTTCTAAAGCCTGATGGAAAACAGGAAAAAATATATAGTGGCAGTAATAAAAAAAAAAAAAATCACCACTCAATCACCAAAAGCGTTATTATAGTATATAGCTTATATATTCTCGTAGTTATATAATATCCGAGGCACTTATCACTCACATAATAAAAACACTGGCATTTTAGAGTGCGATATTTGAAAATGCTGCGGTCATTAATATTAAATCAGTCGAGTGTCTGTTTTAAGGTTTAATCAGACGCTCTGGTGCCACCTACTGGCCATAAATTGCAAGATTACGCTGCACTGATTCATTACTACGAAGACAGATAGTGTTTTAAAATGTCTTCGTATGAATAATCCTACAAAGTGCGAATGAATGTAACTTGATTTACAAATTAAAGTATGTATCATCGGCAAAACCGCTGTTTCATGTAATAACATGTAATAACCACTGCTGTGGTCTTGTTATGTTTTATAACCAGTAGATGGCAGCAGAGCACCATCACGCTGAGGGGCCGGGTCCATTTGCATTGCCTTTCCTGGTTGCCATGTCCGTTTACTGTGCTGCTTCAGCGTTTTTCTTTGGACGATGTTAATGTTTAGCACCCGGTTGCCGCCCTCTTTGTATTATCTTGGACCCCAGTTTGTTTATCAGATAGCAAAGTCATGCCATTTTAACGTGATGTCTTGTGTCTTTCACAGCCACATGCGCCACCTATAGACCGAAACGAGAAGGAAAATCGTTTAACTTCGCAAACGGAGGAATGACAATAAAAACTAATTTGACCTAACAAAGCACAGAACACCATCTAAAACACAAATATCAGTTGCCTGCTAAGACATTTGTCAGTACAAAAACGAACAACTGTGTGTGGTAAATGTATAGAAATGATGATGTTTTGTTTTTTGTCTCGCTGTATCTGGCAACCCAGCGAGCAGCAGCCAGCCTGCAGCTGTCAGCGCGTGAAAATATAAACCGGACCATATCTGACACAATGTCCAAGACTGATCGACTGAGAGCGCTGGTCAGTCAGAGACTGGCCGCAGCCGCCGAGGAGATCTTCCTCCTGTTTGAACAAACTATTAAAGACTACGAGGAGGAAGTTTGTCGCTCAAAGCAGCGGATCAAACAACAACAACAACAACAACACAGGCTGCAATGCAAAGGTAACGACTGGACGCGCTCAGGTTACGTTTGACCTTAGAACAGCTGGAAACGGAGGAGTCATGCAACTTTAACACTGCTAATGTTTGTTTGGATGTAGCACAGCCTGCGATCTCCCTGGTCACTCCTCAGTCCCTAACACAAGAGACAGAAAGTAGCGCCATTTTGCATCCCCGAACGTATCAGGATGCAAAATGGCTGGCTGTACAGCATGTAACATTAAGGAGGTGGTCATTCTGCAGCCATGTTTTTTCCAGCTTTCAAAGTAAAGGCATTTCTTATGATATAAAAAAATAGACATCATCTGTTTATCTCTTCACTACTGGGTCTGTAGGGGAAAAAGGGTAGATGATGTTCCCAAACTCTTTTGCTCGTGGTGCTTGGAGATTCACCTTTAATAATAAATTGGCTTTATAGAGACATACAGTATATATATATGCTTGCTTGGCTTATACTTATTTAAATAGAAACTGACATGAATGTCCATATAACATGGAGTGTAAAAAATAGGTGGCTTTACAGAACACGTGATGGCTATATCTAAAAAGGTGTATGTGTATGTTTATTCTGTTGTGTATACATAAGAATACCAACACAAATCAGAATGTGTGGTCAAGCTAAAAACCTATATTTCTTCTCTGTGGTACGATCCAGCCCCTGTGCAGGATGAGAAGATCCTGTCTGAGCAGGAGCAGTGCGAGAAGGACAACCTGGAGCCCCCACAAATTAAAGAGGAGGAGGAACCGTGGATTGCTGCTGCAGCCGAACAGCAGGAGGCGACAGACACCAAAGAGACGATGTTCAATATCATTTATGTCCAGAGAAGTGACGAAGAGAGAAGACGGTCACCGTGTCCAAGCCAAGAAGTTAACAATAAAGGAGACCCTTTGCCCTGCAGCTCATCTGACCAGCTGAACACAGAACCTGACAGGGAGAGCTGTGGGGCGTTAGAGCCAACCAGTGAGTGTCAGACGAGTGACGACAGTGGTGATGAGTGGAGAGATGGCTGGGAACATCTCTCAGGTACTCAGAAGACAAAGCAAGCTGGTGACACAGTAGACAGGCCATACACATGCAACGTCTGCAGCAAGACTTTCCGGATCAAGTCCATCCTGACTCGCCACATGAAGACACACACAGGAGAGAAACCCTACAGCTGTGGTGTTTGTGGCAAAAGTTTCATCCAGCGCTCTTACCTGCACACTCACATGAACTCGCACTCCGGACAGAAACCGTACACGTGTACATTCTGCGGCAGAGGATTCACGCAGGTGGGAAACATGAACGCCCACGCGCGAATCCACACGGGAGAGAAGCCCCACAGCTGCGCTGACTGTGGCAAACGTTTTAGAGAGAAAGCAGATCTCACCAAGCACACAGTAATACACACTGGTGAGAAACCATACAGTTGCACTGTATGTAATATGAAATTCAGTGCTCAGACCAATTTAAGGCGCCACATGAAGACTCATTCGGGAGAAAAGCCATACAGTTGTGTTGCCTGTGGGAAAAGATTCATCCGGCGCTCCCACTTAATTATTCACATGAAGACGCACACAGGGAAGAGCTCATAGTACGATTTTCCACCATCATTAAAAATGTTCTGCTCTATAGGCATGTGAAATTAGGAATACCCTAAAGAGTCATCTTGCTTCATTCAACTTGTATCTCTTCAATTTTTTGTAGATGCTGTTTCTGACCTTGAATTTTTTGATTGCATGTTTTCATTTATCCAACTTTAAAATAAGACATTAATTCCCTAAAGATTCAGGATTACATGAATGAATCAATGAATCCCAGTTCAGATAGATAGATATATAGTCTTTTTTCATTTATTTAACACTTATTCAAGTAATAAACTTGTATCTCTTCAATTTTTTGTAGATGCTGTTTCTGACCTTGAATTTTTTGATTGCATGTTTTCATTTATCCAACTTTAAAATAAGACATTAATTCCCTTTGTCTGTGTAAAGAGCAATAAAGAGGCAAAATATTATCGCGCTCTTATAATTTCCGACAGGTAAAGATTCAGGATTACATGAATGAATCAATGAATCCCAGTTCAGATAGATAGATATATAGTCTTTTTTCATTTATTTAACACTTATTCAAGTAATAGTTGTTTTGTTTTAGATTTGCTTGTGTTGTTGTGACTTATTTTTCTCCAGTTACTTTTTGCACTGTTTTGTTGAAATTTAAATTTACAATAAAGTTGATTTAATTTTTTTTAACGGAACTGCTTCTGATGTCATTTCCGTTCCGCGAAGACGAAGGCAGTTTGGCGCCCGGGTGTTTTAAACAGTACACACACACACACACAGACCGACGCAGACAAAGACGTAGAATGATTGCATGCTAAAAACCAACACATCAGTGTTAAAGGAAAGTGTCGTAGGCTGATGACGAGAGGTTAACGAGCGATCTCCTGCTTTTGGAGATTTAGAGTCGTTTAGAACAAGAAGCAAAACATTTTGTCGGACAGCAGAAGCTGAAGCCTGTTATCCAACTGTCGTCAGCGCTGTCAATCTGTTAGCATCAAGACACTGCTAATAACAACACTGTCAGACAAACACACCTGTGTGTGGTCTAATCAAAGTCAACATGAATGGGAGCAAACTGAGGAGAAACAAGGTAAGTACTGCTACGTTCAGGGAACAACAGTGTTGGACACCAGCATCTGAACGTATATGTTATATTACACATTTAACTAGAAACGAAGCACTGTATGTGATGGGGGAAGTTACTGAAGCCTGAACAATGTCAGTTATCATCAATAAAAGCAAATGTAGCGCAATAACAGAATTATAACGTTGCACGTGGATGAAATTGAATAAATAAATAATAAATAAATTTGGCGTCTTATTTACAGTGATCTAGGTTTCAGATCATCGACTTAATGTTTTACAACTAATATCATAGACAAATAAGGAGGTTACTGCCAGCAGGGCAAGATTGTTTACCAAGTTCCTTCACTGGAGCTATTCAGTCTCTATTGTTTAAATCAGGGGTCATCAACATGGTGTCCGCGGGCACCTGGTCGCCCACAGGGACCCAGGGAGTGGCCCGCTGGACATGTTCTAAAAATAGCACCAGTCATCATCCAACACTGCCTAGAAATCGTGTTTAATTATAATGTTAAATAATAACATTGGCAGGGATGTAGATCTGAAAATGAAAACCATTATTATTATTTTTTATGTATTTGGGGTTGTAACATTTTCTGGGTTCAAAGTTCAATATAATGCGGAAGAGGTACTGCAATCTCTTTGTCGAGACCAGGGAGCGGCCTCTTCGAGAAGTATTTTTTACTTCGGATTCAGAGAAAAATATCTCAGACAAACAACAGAGAATTTATTTGCACAGAGATTGGTAGGAAGAAGCTTTTTCTTTTTTACAATATTGAAAGACAAGTGCGCTAGTATTGTTTTCGGCGGTCTGTGTCAACAGCAAAGCGGCACAAGTACTATAATTCTAATGAACTTTACTGTAACCACTGTAACTTAACTTTACTGTTTGTTTCGTGAACCGGAAACTTTCAGTAATCTATTTTTCTTAACTTTCCTTTTGTCAGGTGACTGCGGGAGGGCATCAGAACATTTCATCATTCTTCTCTCGAAATCAAAAGGTAAAAACTCTTTTACTTTGTCATACGTTTTTTGTTCTGTTCTTCTGTAATGCACTATTGCAATCCTCTGGGACCTACCCCCTCTAACTACCCTCACAATAACAAAGTGTTGAGCTTTATAATCAAAATACTCATTTGAATCTTTGCTTTTAGGATGAGACACTTTCTAAAAAGACACCCATCACTGAACCGCAGATCAAAGATGGTGAAACAGCACTATTTAAACTCCACTCTCCCATAAAGAGGTGCATCCTTGGGGACCTTGAGAACCTCCTGCCCTCCTCGCCAGATTTGCTCCTCTCTGTTCCAGAAACCCCCAGTAGTCAGATCAGGCTCGACTCCTCCTTTATCTCCAGAGAAACAGGTCGACTGAGCCCCCTACCCAAAGGAGATGCGTCAAGATTGGTGAAGCATCAACAACTGTCCTCTATCCACCTCAGTCCCTGCTCTAAAGGATCAAGTGAACGGAAATCAAAGAGGGAAGAGGGACTTTCTGGACCCCTTAAAAGACTCTTTAGCCCCCCTGAAGAGTCCAACAGTGCCAAAAGACCAAGAACAATCACCAGCAACCTAAAAGTAACGAGGACTGTGAATGGCTCCGGGATGATGCCTCATTTCTCCAGTGACAAGATAGAGAGTCGGTCTAATGGGTCAGAGTGTCACAGCCTGACCCAGCCAGGCACAGAAGAGGTCCATAATGACAGTAGAAACACATCTGTGTCACTGAACTCTGTTTCTTGCCACTCACTGTCTATACATGGAAAACAAGAGAAGGAGAGAGATGAGGATGAAAAAGGTTCTGATTTTACCGTGACAACAGACCAGAAAGCAGCTGTTGGAGAAACTAGTGGAGAGCAACACACATGTCCATATAAGAAACCTCGCATAATTAACCCTCATGTGCACAAACCCACTACAGAAGCAATCGCATCAGCATCAAAGGAAGAATCTGTTGGTAAGCTGTCCATTGTAAATATATCTATGAAAACTACATGTTGCTGACAAATATGGGTCAAATTTTACAATAGCTCTGACTGCGTTACTTTAACAAATTGTTGAAAGTGAGATTTTCATATCAAACCTTGATGCTATATAAATGCAATGAAAAATCTAGAACACAGTGGGGAAAGGCGCCCAACCACATTCATTTACTGTGTTTTAAAATTATCCATCCGGATTTCTGTTAATCTGTGATTTATTTTAGAACAATATCAAATGTCAGATCACTCTATCTTGATTATCATATCATGAAATCAGTAATATGATAGTATGCTGAACAGCTTCAATAATATCAATGTCTGTATCTGTTTTTAATTAGGGAAGACTTCAGGGGGTCCAGTGGAAGAGATGCTGGATGAGAGCTGGTTTGCAGAGCATATGGATAATAATGAAGGTCTTGTCACTGAGAATAAATTCAAAAGATCCTGGTGAGAGACAGATCAAGGCAACTGCTGTACACTTTTTTTTTCTGTTGATAAATTATTAACATTTATAAAACAGACGATTGGGGAAAAAAGAAGACATGAACATGTGTAATGAGTCTCTGTACTTACAGTAAGGTACCAGACCATGTGATCCTTTCTGGAGGCACTAACAACCGCTACTGGGTTTTGGATGTGGAGGAGAGGTCTGATCAGAAAACTCTGATCATCTCATGCTACAAATCTCTACATCCAACTGAGACATGTCTGCTGAAAGATGGATGGTAAGTATCATGACACTTGCCCTGTTGACACTGTCAATAGTATTAAGTTCTTTATTTTCACCTTGATGTGCTAATTTTAGCTTTATTGGTTTTTTGTGTTCTAATATAGTAGATTGAATGCACAACACCTCAAACCTAAGGAGCACTTATTTATGTTTTTTGTGCGCAGGTGTGTGCAGATTCTTGCAGTATAAAATGCATTTTAACTTTTTGATGTATTTGTGCGATTCATTGACAGTTTGTAGTGAACATGGAAGGAATGCACTTATGTATCTTTGTTTATAGGTCCTCATTTAACGAGTATGTACATAATAATTTCTTGGGTGTTGCCAGGGAGATGACACCTGTTTGTTGTGGTGATGTGGTGCATTTGGAAGGCCGCTGCGATGGTGGGTTCTGGTTGGTGGATAGAGAGCAGGGCTTCCTGGTTTTACTGCCTGATAGCCTGATCTCAGGTACCAGCATCTCAAACTCAATCCGCTGCATGAGGCGTGCAGTACTGTCTGACATGTTTAAGGTAACAAGCTTCACAGCTTTTCATTGCCTGCTGCTTTTCTTCCTGCTTTTTGTGTTATAGTGGATAGTACATTATGCACAGTGTTAAAAAATCTCTTTAGACATTTGGATCATCTGGATGTGTGTTAGCAGAAGTGGTTATCTGTACCCACTCTGTATCTAAAAGAATTCCTGTAGTAACGAGTGTAGGTCACACATGCAAGTTAATCATGTTCAGCTGTTTTCAGTGATTAACTCAATAACCAGTACATATGCTTTGTTACTAACTTCAGGTGCAAAACTGTTTTTTTTTGTTCACTAATTCAAATGGTTATTTATGTTGTTATATTAGATAACGCTGCATTTTATAGTTTCTATACATTCCTCAGTAAAACAATAGTTTAAATGTGACCTTTGTCCGTTCTTTCTATTTGTCCAAATGCAGACATTTGACGGAGGCTCAAAGCAGATGCTGAATGGCACAATGGTCCATGAAGTCTTTCAGAGAGCAGCAACAGAAAAAGACTTTTCTTTAGAGACTCTATCGCAGCTGGCAGACCAGGCACTGTGCAGTCCTCAGTACATGGGAGACATGTACGTGGTTAGATTATACCCTGCATCCCTGTTTGACTTTCTCCTCATCTGTTGTGCTTGATGGTCGTTGTGCTTGATGCTCTGTCTGTGGGTCTCCAGGTACAGTTTAGGTGTCAGTCAGGAGGAGATGAAGCAGGAACTCCACCATTATCTTCCCTCACTACAACACTGGGCAAATGAATACCTCAGCTCTCCATCACCAAAATCCATCAGTGTCAAAATGTATGTACACACACATTGTGTTACGGATTGTCTAACAAAACTTTATTCGCTGTCGTGTTTGTTTGATTCAAATTTTTGACCAGAATGCTGTGAGAAGTGTGACGTGACACAGTGTTCAAGCATCACTGTTTGTGTGAATGTACCTCAACTAAAGAAATGACCATATGTCCATCTCTGTCTCCATGATTTCAGCCCAAGCAACAGCAGATCTCCAAACTCTCCAACCGTTATCACAGTGACAGAGCTGGCAGATATAGAAGAGAATGTGTGGTCACCGAGATTTGGTCTGAAAGGTAAAATTGATGTGACCGCTCGCGTTCGAATCCACAGACCAGGGAACGGCCGTCACATAACCACAGAGGAGAAGACTTTGCCCCTGGAGCTGAAAACTGGAAGAGAGTCAAACTCAATAGAGCATCGCAGTCAGGTTGGTGTATCACAGCGTCATCAGCTGGGTGGATGCACATATGCAGTGTTGTCTGGATAACATGGGCAAATGTAAGCAGGGTGACTGAATCACACAATTAGGTTCCAAGATGTTCATGCCTGCGTCTATGCATTTAGGTGATTCTCTACACTCTGATGACAATGGAGAGATACAGTCCTGCAGCAGGCCTCCTGCTTTACCTCAAGACTGGCAACCTGCACCCAGTAGTGGCCAGTCACATGGACTTCAGAGGTAATATATATCCACATGAGCTCAACCAGCCTGCCAGTTGTGATGTGTCATTTCATACAATTGGAAAGTTGCTAATTATTTTTTGCAATTCTTCAAAATAAAATCAGAATGTACACCAGCTCATGCACTCACTCACACCTGTATTACTGTATCACCGAAAGTACCACTTTCACAGTCTGACTGCAACATGATGAGTGACACCACCCAGCTCTGTCTGCAGGTTTCGTCACAGCAGTGTCTCCTCCATCAGCTTTATAACTAAAACTCTTCTCTGTTTATGACAGAGTTGCTGAAGTTGCGGAACACGTTGGTTCATCACATTCACAACTGTGTGAACAAAGAGGCAAAGCGCAGCCGCTTGTCTCGACTACCTGACATCCTGACAACGAGACAAACCTGCCAGTATTGTCCTCAGAGGAGAAACTGTGCGTTATATGAAAGGTAAACCATTTTAAACTCACTTTGAGCCAATGAAACCTCAAGCATTAGAATATACGAATTTAAATAGTTGTTCTCTGTTGTTTTGGGTTTTTTTATTGTTTTGTCTTTTTGTCCCTCTTCCCTCTCTCCACTCCTGTTTTCATCATCCCATCCTCTAGAGCACTAGATAGCAGCTCTGCGGACATCAGCGAGGATGTTGTTCTCGACTTCCTGCAGCAGGAGACGGGTCACCTGACTCCATCACATCTGAGCTATTTTTCCCACTGGCTGCTGCTGTGTTGTCTTGAAGCTGCCACTATGGAGGCCAAGAATGGCCGAAAGCGTGTGTGGCTTCAGACGCCTGAGGAAAGGTATGAAGCTTTAGACTCTAAACAATCAGTGTTGTTGGCCTTTTTGGAACGTTTCAGCTTCTGTGATAAGTCATCACAGTCAGTGTTTGACATAAGAACATGCTTGTAAAACCCGCTGCATACTGAATTAAACACAGTTGAATTTAATTATAACATCGGATGTGTTTTATCTGTGTATTCTCTGATATGTGTTTGTAGTGAGAAAAATGGGAGCTGTGTGGGTAATGTGCAGCTCAGTGGCCCAGTGACCGTCCAGTCCAAAGGAGTTTTCCTTCATCCCTTTCAGAGAGGTAGTGGAGCGCCACAGCAGGGGATGGCCAACAGTGGTCTGGCCAGCGGGGATCGCATCGTTGTTAGTGACCAGGAGGGTCGCCTTGTTGGCTTGGCAACAGGATACGTGTGTGAGGTCAGCAGGACATTGATCAGCTGCAAATTGGACAGGTGAGTAATTATTAATTGTTTATACTTTTCTTTCTACAACTGCTCGGTTGATGGCACTAACTTAATTTGTACCCGTTTTGTTGTTGAACGTGTTTCACAGAGACTTGTCCAAGTTTAGTGGCATGTTGTTTCGTTTGGATGGTGATGAAGGCGTGGTGGGCCTCAGCACTCACCTCGCCAATCTCTCCAGACTGATGGAAAACTGTCAGGACAGGTGAGCACTGTACAATCCAATGTTATGGCGTTAGTAAACTTTTAAAAGCATTGCATGTATGTGACAGTAAAACTGGCATATCTGCTGGTAATTATCCAATAGTCAGTGAAAATATACCCTTTGTTAAACTTTTATTGCAAACAGTAGCTTGTGTTCATGTGTGTTTATTTGCAGTGATCGTCTGAGGGAGCTGGTTGTTGACCTTCGCCCGCCAGAGTTTATCTCCAACCTCAGTTCTGTTCTGCCCAGAGAGGCCAAGGACACCGTGGCCAACATCCTCAAAGGTGTCAGAGCTTCTGTTCTCCGTACTGTGTACTTGACATTATTCATCCAAAATGCTATAATCGCACATAGTTTTATGATAATTTTAAATTTGATTTGAATTTGTTTTTGAAACGGTAAAGTTTATTATTTGAAAGGTTTATAGTGGAACTACATTTATGCCTATCTTATGTTGGCTCATTTATGCATTTGGGTGTATTTGTGCAGGGCTCAACAAACCCCAGAAACAGGCCATGAAGAAGGTGTTGTTATCTAAAGACTACACACTGATTGTTGGCATGCCTGGCACAGGAAAAACCACAACCATCTGCACCCTGGTAAACACCTAAACACGGCCTGTACAGCTCTTCTCTCATACAGAGTCATCCACCGTTTTTCTGATTCTTCCTCTCTGTTTCCCTCAGGTTCGCATCCTACATGCATGTGGGTTCAGCGTGTTGCTGACCAGCTACACCCACTCTGCTGTGGACAACATCCTACTGAAGCTGAGGCGTTTCCGGGTTGGGTTTCTGCGTCTGGGGCAGGGCCAGAAGGTGTGGCATCTGTTTTACCACTGTGTATAGTATTCACAGTTTTCACATCTCACATTTGTTTCAACCGTCAATGTTTGTGGATATATCTGCTGGTAATTTGGCATGGTTAGTTGAAAAGCAGAAATTACTATAACATGAAAATATGTGCAATGTTCAGAATATTAGCATTTAAGGGTTGTAACTGTCACTTATTTTATTTAGTTTGGAATAAAATATATTCGTTATAGTAACACTGTAACTCCTGCTGCCCCAGTCTAACTCTAACTTCGACTTTTTCTCCAGGTTCATCCAGACATCCTGCCTTACACAGAGGAGTGTGTCAGAAAGACAGGAGTTCACACTCCTGCAGAGTTGGAGCAGCTTTATAACAAGGAGGTTTCTAACTTATTTTGTTGATTATTCTATAAATTTGCATACAGTAAACGGTGCACTCACCTTTGCTTTTTTATTAAATAATATTGTATAGATGGTTTTCTGTTTTCTTGTTTTAAGACGCACTCCCCTTTATAAATATTATGACATGGCATTAAAATAAAATAAGTAAATGTCTAACCAATTTAATAGCCATGCCCTTTTCTTTCTAGTTGATTGTAGGAACAACCTGTATGGGCACCAAGCATCCTATTTTCACACATCGACAGTTTGATTTCTGCATTGTGGACGAGGCGTCACAGATCTGCCAGCCTATCTGTCTTGGACCTCTGTTCTCTGCCAAGAGATTTGTCCTGGTTGGAGATCACCAACAACTGCCGCCAATTGTGCAAAACCAGGAAGCTAGGTATAATGTGTGTTTATTTATTTATTTATTTATTTAACTTTTTTTTTTGCTTTTAATGTTCATGGACTTTTTTTTTTTTTTTTACCAGGTCACTCGGGATGGATGAAAGTCTATTTAAGCGACTCGAGGTCCATAGTGAAGCAGTGGTCCAACTCAATGTACAGTATCGGATGAACCTGTAAGTTTACATGAACAGATGCATTTTCATATTAGACAACAAGCTTCCTGTACAACCTCATGTGTCAAAGAAAATGAGCATGAAAGGGTTAGTGGGTTAGTATTCAAGCAGACATAACAAGGGTATTCTCACTCCATGACAAACTCCTGTGTTTTCAGGCAGATCATGTCTCTCAGTAACACCCTGATGTATGAGGGCCGTCTGGAGTGTGGATCCGAGAAGACAGCCTCAGCCTTGCTCAACCTGCCTTTTCTGCCCTCTGTTCTGTCAGAGCTTAATTCCTATTCTCAGACACACCCACAGAAAGCCCTGGCATGGATACAGGCCTCATTATCACCCAGCAACCCTGTTTGCTTCCTTGACTGCTCAGAGGTTTGTCAAATGTAGCAAACAAGAAGCAGTGTTCTGTTTTGCTTTGTCTTTTGGTTTAATCTGTTGTGTTTTCATGTGGTTAGGTACCAGCACTGGAGTCAGTGGAGCAAGGAGGCGTTAGCAACCACACTGAGGCTGCTCTCGTACACAAGCTGCTTTCACTGCTGCTAAAGGTACATGAACTGTATCTCACATATTTATGGCAAAATAACTATTCAATGCAGTGATGGTTGTGGCAGTGTTAATCAGAAAAGTCTGCAGTGTATTTATTGTGCTTGTTATTGACTTGTTGTGTTACTTCCTTTTTCAGGCTGGGTGTAAGCCCAGTGATGTAGGTGTTATTGCTCCTTACAGACAGCAGTTGAAGAGCATCTCGGCTCTGCTGCAGGCGTCTGCGTTCACCGGTGTGGAAGTGAACACAGTAGACAGATACCAGGGACGAGACAAAGGTCTAATTGTGCTTTCGTTTGTCAGGAGCACTGCAGAGGAAGGAAATGTAAGTCTAAATGTCTCTGGCTTTCTGAAACAGCAGATGTGAAAACCTGACGTGACCCCCCTCCTTCCAACCTCCCTTCCCTCTCTGTTCATAGTTAGGTGAACTGTTGAAGGACTGGCGTCGACTCAATGTGGCCATTACCAGGGCCAAACACAAGCTGCTGATGTTGGGCTCTGCCACAACGCTGAGACGCTATGCGCCTGTAGAGAAACTGCTCAACCATCTCCAGCAAGAGAACATGATATCCTTTAGATATACCTGGCTCTAGCACATATTTTTTATTTATTTTACTACAAATTAAAATAGTTAAGCTCTACATGTAATGAAACGTTTATTTATTAGTGTCTAATGTTCCGAAGAAATTGCTGTTTTGTTCCTGAACTTATACTCCACATCATCCAGCTCCCAACAGCTGCGCACAAGGCCTTACCCAACGTGCACATATGACAGGAGACTTTCTAAAGCCCAGATGGTGTCGCAGATGAACTGCCTGTCTCAGTGTGGCATTGCACTGTAAAATCAATTCTTTGGAAATTTAAGCAGGTATAATATTGACATTAAGTTCTTTTCTCAATATAAAATGTTATGGTCTGTTTGTGTGCATGCATAATTTTTGATCAAATACCTCAGTCGACACACTCAGAGACTTTCACAGAACCAGAAATTCTGTAATGTGAATAAGAACAATAGGAAATTTGTTATATTTAATTAAGCTTGCGTCAACATTCCGTACGTCCGACTTATGGACAGAAAAAACAGGAGCTTTAGGCTACATGACCTGAATAAAACCAATATAACTAAAGTCTGATCATTAAATCAGTTTTAACAGCTTGAAATGTAGGTAGATGTCCAAAGGATGTAGTTATGTAGTTGATTTTATTTAGATACAAATTCAGATAATGTCCTGATCAACAGACTGTGATTCCAGTGCTGATTGGTTTTATTGTCAACACCTCTGATATATGCTTTCTTTTATTAATGTTTTGTGTGAATAAATAATACAAATCTAACAGTGTCTGATGTTTCCTCCTGTTCTCTAGTTTGTTGGTGAGCTGAGGGATGTTTCATCATGCAATTGCACTGCACAGATTGGTACATTTTTATTCATTTTGGTAAAATGCTATTGTCTGTCTCTCAGCACATGCTGAGTGTCTCAGAATCTCAAACCCTCTTTGCTGCCACATGTTTGACTACAGTTTGAGTGTTCCCTGCAGAACTGTTACAGTTTGTCCAGTTATGTTGATTCTTCCATCATCTCTCACTTCCAGTTCTAGCTCCCCACCCCGACTGGAGCACTGATAAGCTGCACACACAAAAAATATGAATATGGTTCAGTAGGGATGGAAGATTAACAGTAAAAAACAGCATCTGATATCAAGAAAACAACACTTTAAATGGTTATTTTAGGAGTTTTATAACCTGTAAATCACAGTGGACAAATATGTCTGTCAGAAGTGTAAATACAACTGATGTCATTTTAATTACCAAGCATTTTCGTCTTTCCTAGTTTTTTGGACCAGTAGCTGCCTAGGACAGTGTGGGCAGAACCTGCAAGGACAGTATGCACATAAGTCAAGATGTTGGTTACTGTTATTTTTCACACAGAGCATTAATTAACAAAACAAAAAATCCACCTTAGATTGTATCATTTGAGGTACAGTAGTTGACTTACCTGTAACAGGGTCCTCAGCGATACCATTCCACGGAGCAAAGTATCTGGAGTAGAAGTCGTATCCTGGCTGGCAGTCTGGAGACCCTATTGACAAATATACATTGAAATTACATTATGGGGTCTGGTCGACCATGTTGTAAAACTGTCTAATTAACTGATCAGGAACTGATTTTACCTTTCATAGTGACAATCAGTCCCTGGACTCGTCCACTCTTCTCACTGTTCTGAAGAGTAACAGGGTTGACTTTCAGACTGGTTAGCACCGATCTAGAGAAAACACAACTCAGCTTATGTGAATTTAGGGATCAGTCTCCAGACAGAGACGTGTGTCTGAGTTGCTGTTCTGTCAATAGATGAATTCACCATGAACGGGTCTTTGATACATTTTCACACATTCTTATTCTCATCTGTGTTTGGACATTTGTTGTTGATTGTTACCTGTCACAGCTGTCGGCCAGGCGAACCATCAGTTTCTTAGTGCTGGCACTCAGATAAACATCCTGAACTGGGTGGTTTCCAACTGCTGCCTGTATCACACATGCAAAGGCAGAGTTTGACCATTAGGTTGTAATCACAACGGTAAAAATAGCTCATACTCATGGGCTTGTTTGGACGGTTTAGCAGGAATCATTCATTCACAGAGAGAGGTGTCTGTAAGATTGGTCTTACTGACCTTGGTGATGTCTCTGAATTCATCGGGGTCCTGAGGGGAAACAGACTGGTACAATTACAGCATCATAACTGTATATACAAATATAGCAGTTTAAAATCTTTTTGAAGTAGGAGCTCTGCTAATCCAGTTGTTGGACTGCTTTACTGTATGTTACACTACTGCACTTGGCACCCTGTGGCTCCACAAAGTGGATCTTTTGTCAACTATGATCACCTTCTTCTGTAAGATTGTCCTGGTGTGTTTAATTGGCCACATACTGTACCTCCTGAGTGGGTGCATGGAGAGGAAAGTCCATAATATAACCTTCCCTCTGCTTTGTGACGGCAAGATCTCCACCCCTGGTCTCAAACACCAGCACTGGATTCACATTATCTAAAAGATGAAGCACAGTAACATAGAATATTATGTTCACAGTCTAGTTGGGGATCTTTGCTAAAAAAAAAACAACCCTCAGTTTCTTTGTTTAATATCTCTGTAATGCATTGTCTGAATGATATACTCAGTGATTGTATTGTATTGATTGTATCTTACTCTTATTTTGGAAGAGCACAGCTGCAGAGGCCAGAGTACCATGACCACACAGATTCACTTCAGTGGTTGGTGTAAACCAACGCAGGCGAAACCTTGATCCTGTTAATCAGATCTACTTTTCAGATCTTTATCAAAAACACTTCAACACGTTAGTCTACATATCGCCATTAACCGACCACAGCAAATAAAATCAAGATGGACACACACTTTGTTAACTACCTGTGTTATTTAATTGTAGTGTTGTTATTATCTGACCTGTGGTGAAGTCGTCAGTGGTGCTGATCCTGGTGATAAAAGCTGTTTCTGACAGGTTCATCTCTGCCGCTATCTTCTGGTACAAATCATCACTTAATTCCTGTTACAATACACAAACGTACCTCTTTTTGTTGTGACATGTCACTTCAGCACATATCGTACTCAATTACGATTTAAGGAGACCCGCTACGAGTCCGCTTAAGGGGCGGGCAGCGGCGAAACCCACGTGATACAGATACAGGAAGCTGACTCGTCATGGGGTATCTTGTGAATAGAGCGTCTGTTGACCAAAACAACTCGAATCTGTCAATATGCGCGAGACTCACGGAACTTCCGGTGGAATTGCGACGTCTGTAAAAATCAGTGGATACGTTTGGGCCTGTCAGTGACCGCGGATACAGATGGAAACGTTGTTTTATCATGGGACACATGGGCAATTACGACTGGGTCAATACTAAGAATGATTAATCACAGAATATAAAATATAGATGAAGTACTGTTGCATACCAGTAAATTGGAATAACGTGGTGAAGTTGAGTAAATTAATTTAAATCAATTAACGACTTAATAAATTAACTACCACATTATTCTAATTTATTGAGATGCACCTGTAGTGTCTCCATATTCTTTTAGTGCCAATGATATGATCTATTGAACATTAACCAGTGATATTTTTACTCACATGCATGAGTGGACATACTGCAGCAGGATTTCCTTTGAATGGTAAATTAGTGAAGGCATCCACAGTAAATACTGGAATCTCCATTGTGCTAAAGATGAAAATCAGACTGGTTTAAATCTGACTAGTGTCCCAGCGAGGCTGTGAGTCCATGTGGTTTGACAATCAGCTCACTGCTGTCCATGGACTTTGGACCCAGTGTCTGACGGCTGAGTAGTGTCCATCTCAGTCTGTCATATCACAGTTACCATGTTCAACCTGGTTTCAGTCTTTCAACTTCAGTTAAAACCAGCTAATTCATAACTGTTTACAAACAGTTGTTTCAGGCCTTTGTTTTAGATGGGTTTCAAAGGGTTGCTTGTTTTGAATACATTTTTTCCCCCGCACAGTGTCTGGTTTCTGTTTGTTAATGATCATTCAAAGTGCTCAGTCAGAACAGTTTCTAGGTTGTCTTAATACATTAACAAAATTATGATTTGAATGAGAAAATTAATTATATATTTTTTAGATTTTATTATTAGTATATTAAGTCCCTGTGGTAATATTAATTCAGTTCTATTTATAATAATAATAATAAGTTTATTCAGACACATAAGACATAAAGTGTTCACACAGTTACATTGTGTTTACATAAACAGAATTGTGACTGCAAGGCTTAGGCTGAAGCAAAAGCTTATGAATGCCTGCCTTATTACAACCAACAATTAAGCTACACTTCACACAGTAAGCAAATTAGTAATAAAACAAAAAAATATATTTCATTTACAAATGATAATTCTCAAATATAATATTGTGCACAGCTTTTTTTAAAAATGAAGAAGGATGTAAATGATTTTAACTCTAAATTAGCACTGTTCCACATTCTGACTCCAGCAACAGAAATACATCTCCTTTTGATTTCTTTTTTGACTTTTTGTAAGGTGAATTTACATTTATCTCTGAATTTATATTTACTTTCTGGAATAGAAAAGAACTTCTGGACACAGTCTGGAAGTGATTTAGTTTTTGCCTTGTGCATTAATTGCATTATTCTATAACATACAAGATGTTTAAATTTCATTATTTTTGAATTAATAAATAATAGATTAGTGTGGTCATAAAATCCTGCCTTATTTATAATCTTCATGACTCTTTTTTGCTGTAACACAATCTTTTCTATTGTAGTTTTGTAAGTTGTTCCCCATAGTTCCACACAGTAACATTTAATTTCACAAACTACTGTTCACAGTTACTTCCACTTTACCACTACTGTGGTTGAGTGGTAATTGAATAGTTTGAGTTAAGAGCTCAGACACTGTAGTTAAAGCTTCAGTGTCTGAGCTACTTTAGACAGTGTGATTTATGTTGGACAAAACAGAATAGATGTTGTGAATGTGACTGAGTTATTACTGTGAGCAGAATATTTCAGAAAATATTCTGATCACCAGACTGTGATTCTAGTGCTCATCAGTTTTACCGACAACACAACCCCTTGTTTTTGCTGTTTTTTAATGTTTTGTGTGAATAAATGTAATTGCACTGCACAGACTGGTAATTTTTTATTAAATGGTAAAATGCTATTGTGTCTCAGAATCTCAAACCCTCTTTGCTGCCACATGTTTGACTACAGTTTGATTGTTCCCTGCAGAACTGTTACAGTTTGTCCAGTTATGTTGATTCTTCCATCATCTCTCACTTCCAGTTCTAGCTCCCCACCCCGACTGGAGCACTGATAAGCTGCACACACAAAAAATATGAATATGGTTCAGTAGGGATGGAAGATTAACAGTAATAAAACAGCATCTGATATCAAGAAAACAACACTTTAAATGGTTATTTTAGGAGTCTAATAACCTGTAAGTCACAGTGGACAAATATGTCTGTCAGAAGTGTAAATACAACTGATGTCATTTTAATTACCAAGCATTTTCTTCTTTCCTAGTTTTTTGGACCAGTAGCTGCCTAGGACAGTGTGGGCAGAACCTGCAAGGACAGTATGCACATAACTCAAGATGTTGGTTACCGTTATTTTTCACACAGAGCATTAATTAACAAAACAAAAAATCCACCTTAGATTGTATCATTTGAGGTACAGTAGTTGACTTACCTGTAACAGGGTCCTCAGCGATACCATTCCACGGAGCAAAGTATCTGGAGTAGAAGTCGTATCCTGGCTGGCAGTCTGGAGACCCTATTGACAAATATACATTGAAATTACATTATGGGGTCTGGTCGACCATGTTGTAAAACTGTCTAATTAACTGATCAGGAACTGATTTTACCTTTCATAGTGACAATCAGTCCCTGGACTAGTCCACTCTTCTCACTGTTCTGAAGAGTAACAGGGTTGACTTTCAGACTGGTTAGCACCGATCTAGAGAAAACACAACTCAGCTTATGTGAATTTAGGGATCAGTCTCCAGACAGAGACGTGTGTCTGAGTTGCTGTTCTGTCAATAGATGAATTCACCATGAACGGGTCTTTGATACATTTTCACACATTCTTATTCTCATCTGTGTTTGGACATTTGTTGTTGATTGTTACCTGTCACAGCTGTCGGCCAGGCAAACCATCAGTTTCTTAGTGCTGGCACTCAGATAAACATCCTGAACTGGGTGGTTTCCAACTGCTGCCTGTATCACACATGCAAAGGCAGAGTTTGACCATTAGGTTGTAATCACAACGGTAAAAATAGCTCATACTCATGGGCTTGTTTGGACGGTTTAGCAGGAATCATTCATTCACAGAGAGAGGTGTCTGTAAGATTGGTCTTACTGACCTTGATGATGTCTCTGAATTCACTGGGGTCCTGAGGGGAAACAGACTGGTACGATTACAGCATCATAACTGTATTTTCAAATATAGCAGTTTAAAATCTTTTTGAAGTAGGAGCTCTGCTTAAGAGCTCAGACACTGTAGTTAAAGCTTCAGTGTCTGAGCTACTTTAGACAGTGTGATTTATGTTGGACAAAACAGAATAGATGTTGTGAATGTGACTGAGTTATTACTGTGAGCAGAATATTTCAGAAACTATTCTGATCACCAGACTGTGATTCTAGTGCTCATCAGTTTTACTGACAAAACAAGCCTTTGTTTTTGCTTTTTTATGTTTTGTGTGAATAAATGTAATTGCACTGCACAGACTGGTACATTTTTATTCATTTTGGTAAAATGCTATTGTCTGTCTCTCAGCACATGCTGAGTGTCTCAGAATCTCAAATCCTCTTTGCTGCCACATGTTTGACTACATTTTGACTGTTCCCTGCAGAACTGTTACAGTATGTCCAGTTATGTTGATTCTTCCATCATCTCTCACTTCCAGTTCTAGCTCCCCACCCCGACTGGAGCACTGATAAGCTGCACACACAAAAAATATGAATATGGTTCAGTAGGGATGGAAGATTAACAGTAATAAAACAGCATCTGATATCAAGAAAACAACACTTTAAATGGTTATTTTAGGAGTCTAATAACCTGTAAGTCACAGTGGACAAATATGTCTGTCAGAAGTGTAAATACAACTGATGTCATTTTAATTACCAAGCATTTTCGTCTTTCCTAGTTTTTTGGACCAGTAGCTGCCTAGGACAGTGTGGGCAGAACCTGCAAGGACAGTATGCACATAACTCAAGATGTTGGTTACCGTTATTTTTCACACAGAGCATTAATCAACAAAACAAAAAATCCACCTTAGATTGTATCATTTGAGGTACAGTAGTTGACTTACCTGTAACAGGGTCCTCAGCGATACCATTCCACGGAGCAAAGTATCTGGAGTAGAAGTCGTATCCTGGCTGGCAGTCTGGAGACCCTATTGACAAATATACATTGAAATTACATTATGGGGTCTGGTCGACCATGTTGTAAAACTGTCTAATTAACTGATCAGGAACTGATTTTACCTTTCATAGTGACAATCAGTCCCTGGACTCGTCCACTCTTCTCACTGTTCTGAAGAGTAACAGGGTTGACTTTCAGACTGGTTAGCACCGATCTAGAGAAAACACAACTCCGCTTATGTGAATTTAGGGATCAGTCTCCAGACAGAGACGTGTGTCTGAGTTGCTGTTCTGTTAATAGATGAATTCACCATGAACGGGTCTTTGATACATTTTCACACATTCTTATTCTCATCTGTGTTTGGACATTTGTTGTTGATTGTTACCTGTCACAGCTGTCGGCCAGGCGAACCATCAGTTTCTTAGTGCTGGCACTCAGATAAACATCCTGAACTGGGTGGTTTCCAACTGCTGCCTGTATCACACATGCAAAGGCAGAGTTTGACCATTAGGTTGTAATCGCAACGGTAAAAATAGCTCATACTCATGGGCTTGTTTGGACGGTTTAGCAGGAATCATTCATTCACAGAGAGAGGTGTCTGTAAGATTGGTCTTACTGACCTTGATGATGTCTCTGAATTCATTGGGGTCCTGAGGGGAAACAGACTGGTACGATTACAGCATCATAACTGTATATACAAATATAGCAGTTTAAAATCTTTTTGAAGTAGGAGCTCTGCTAATCCAGTTGTTGGACTGCTTTACTGTATGTTACACTACTGCACTTGGCAGCCTGTGGCTCCACAAAGTGGATCTTTTACATTTTGTCAACTATGATCACCTTCTTCTGTAAGATTGTCCTGGTGTGTTTAATTGGCCACATACTGTACCTCCTGAGTGGGTGCATGGAGAGGAAAGTCCATAATATAACCTTCCCTCTGCTTTGTAACGGCAAGATCTCCACCCCTGGTCTCAAACACCAGCACTGGATTCACATTATCTAAAAGATGAAGCACAGTAACATAGAATATTATGTTCACAGTCTATCTGATGGACTAGATTTCCCAAAGTGTCGGCATGTTACTGACTAATAGGGGCATCTTGGTTAAAAATCCTTTCCACTTATGTTTATTAAGCTGTATTTACATGGCAGATGTTTCACAATGACATCATTACTTAGAAAGGTCTCATAATGTGGTCTGTGTGACTTACTGACAATGCATTGTATGAATGACATACTTAAACATACTCAGTGATTCACATGGATTTTTATGTGTGTGTGTGTGTGTGTTTTGTATCTTACTCTTATTTTGAAAGAGCACAGTTGCAGAGGCCAGAGTACCATGACCACACAGATTCCCTTCAGTGGTTGGTGTAAACCAGCGGAGACGGAACCTTGATGCTGTTAATCAGATCAACTTTAGGTAAAAGTGTGTCCATTTTATTTACATGTTTTTTTTGTATTAACAGCTGCAAAGTACACAAAGTTGCTGCCGCATGCATTTAAAGTTACACAGTTCTACAAATATCAATTTCACATGGGCACACATTGTGATGTTTGGCCAACACACAATATCTACCAAAATTAAAAACTGCACTTTTCCTATCACACCCCTCCCTAAAATCACCACCCCCAAAACAACCTGTGAATACAGTGAGTAAAGGGAATTACAGTTACCGTGACCCACTAACTTGAAACAGTATAACCCCTAATGATTTTTGCCTCATTAACAAGGTACATTAATTGTAATGTTGTTATTGTCTGACCTGTGGTGAAGTCGTCGGTGGTGTCGATCAAGGTGATAAAAGCTGTAATTGACAGGTTCATCTCTGCTGCTATCTTCTGGTACAAATCATCACTTAATTCCTGTTACAATACACAAAACATGTGTTATCATGTGACATATGAGCAACTACAACTGGGCCAGTACTAGGAATGATTATTACAGAATATATAGAAGTAGTGTCTCCATATTCTTTTAGTGCCAATGATATGATCTATTGAACATTAACCAGTGATATTTTTACTCACATGCATGAGTGGACATACTGCAGCAGGATTTCCTTTGAATGGTACATTAGTGAAAGCATCCACAGTAAATACTGGAATCTCCATTGTGTTTTTGATGGAAATGAGGATGGTTTAAATCAGACCAGTGTCCCAGCCCAGCGACGCCTCAGCTTACTGCTGTCCACGGACTTTGGACCCAGTTACCGTGTCTGACGGCTGAATAGTGTCCGCTCAGTCTGTCATCACCAGACTGGAACCGACAAAGAACCCAGCTGGTGTCGTTAACGGATCGATGCGATGGATTTACGTGAAAAAATCCACTCAGCAGCTCAACACACACACACACACGCACACACACACACACACACACACACACACACACATACACAAACACAGGCATTCTGCTCCGCCTCCCCTCCGTGTTGTCATGTGACTCGGGGGTTAGTTTTGACTTCTATGTTGAGTCATTCCTAAACAAAAACGGTCGTTTTTATTTAGTCAGCAACAGCAGCCTATAATAAATAAGAAATGTTCTCATTTTCTTTCATTTTCTGATTTCTCTGTTAAATAAAAAAAAAGTTCAATTTAAATTACATGGATTTCGGCAATATCAGAAAACGTTAGCATGATTGCATTGATTAGATTTTATACTGTTTTTTTTAGCTTCCAGGTGCATTACCACCTCCCTTTGCATTCTAAATTCCTCTGCAACATTTCACTGATACTCTGACGACACACCAAACCCAAACTGACTTTTTTTGTCCTCTATTTTTTAATTTAACAGCAACTGGCAAAACAAATAATAGATGCATTACTACCTTGCACACTTAGTTACAACACACCACAGTACACCACCTTACACTGGATTCATTGGATTATCATATCACATTACATACAGTCAGCAAAGGGGTGCTAGGGATCCATTCAGTTCATTGCCAAGTTGGCAATGGCAATGTCAGCCAGTCTACTATGTGCTTGGAGCCACACAACTGCAACGTGTGTGCCTTGTTATGTACTTGTTATTCTGGTTCAGGCCTGGCTTGAGTCTGACTGGAGCCAGAGCCGATTGATACTTTGATAGGTTTAATTTTACTCTACTATATTGAGGGACGAAGAAGAAAACAGGAAACCTTCTGCGTCATGGGGCTTTGTAGCGCTTTGATGTTCGGGCGTCTGACACCAACTGGTCTTTATTGGTCAAGACTTGTTGGTTGTTGTGATGTGATGTAACAGAACGTAATGTAGCGGTAATATACCTCCAACGTGTTGGAATGCCAACCGCCGTCAAACGAGAGGGGGAATTAAAACGGCGCTAGGCAGTATCAGAAAACAATATTGGGATTACGGGGAGTAGATTTTATACGGTTAATACGATAAAAGGTAACGTGTTTATTACTGTGTAGTTTATTATATCTTATTATTACCGCCTCCTTGACCAACTTGGTCGATATGATCACGCCCGCCTCCAGTTCTCGCGATAGCATACCTGCGCGAGTCTGTCGGTAGTGTCACTTAACAGCACGGGACAGGAGGAGGAGACTGGGGACAAGAGGAGACTGTGAGACAATTTTACCGTTTTCCGATAATTTTCACTTGTCTCGGATATATTTCCAAGGGGTGGTGCATTTCCACAACCAGCGACAGGGCACGAGGGTCAGGAAGCGAACTAGTTTGTCTCCTACGTTTGACCGTTGTCAGTGTCCTGCCGTTAGCTTTAGCTGTTTAACTGCTAACTACAAACGTTATCTAGCTAACAGTGGCTGGTCATGCTGACAGAGGAGAGTATTTAGCATCATTAGCTTAACCTGTGTCTTAGCAGACAGATATTCCCTTGCTCCTCGATGTGACACAATTATACTAAAGCATATTTAACGTCCTGTGGAGGAAATGTTCGGAAATGCGTTGACGAGTTAAAGTTAGGAGACACAGTTGTCAGGAAGTGTCATACATTAAGTTGGCTTATTTTACTGCTGTGACAACTGCAACCAAAACGTCAAATCGTAGATATTTTATTCCTGCCATTTCACGCTGTTGAATATACGTCTGTGATCATGTCTCTTGGTTTTCAGGCGAAGCCATTAGGTTCTTCAAAATGCTAATAATAGTCTTTTGGAAAAAAAATATAGTGTGCTTGGCTTTACACATAGGGTACTTTGTTGATGATGTTGGCACATTGATTCTGTATTTGTAATGATTTATTTTCCTAGAAAAGTAAAACAAGGTTAATAAAATCTATCACCATTAATGGCAAATATGCACAATAATTACATATGCTACTTAGACGAATGAGAGGAGCATTAAGTTACTTCTTACAAGTCTAAGATGCCACTTTGTGACCAGTGCTAGGAGCTTAGGGAACACTGGAAGTGCAGCATTATTTCTTCATGATGATTGACGACTAATTGATACCATAGAAACAGTAATGTAATGTCATGTTGCTGTGTTGTGCTCTCTGTGGCAGTGAGGATGTCTCTGAGCGAAGAGGGTTATGTGGTTCGGATCAGAGGACTGCCCTGGTCTTGCACACAGGAGGAGGTGGCCAGTTTTTTTTGTGGTGAGAGTACACACATAACACAATGAGGAGTGAATAGTTTTAATAAATGTACATCTGATATCACAAGTATCTGGGGTCAGTGTTTCAACTAACATTGACATTAACATTTGATTTTGGGCTGATTTTAACCTTATGTTGCCTCATTGAAATATTGACTCCTATGACTCCTATCATTAGGATGCTGTCAAGATTTCATGTAAATAAGGTTATAATTGGATTTTTTTTCTAGCACTCTAAACAGTTCAAATTAAACAGGATCTAGTTGTAGTCTTAAGCGTGAGTGTATTTTTTTTTCTGTGAGCAGGTGTTCTTTCAATTTGTATATCTTATTAACAGACTGCGACATCCTTGGGAAAGTAAAAGGTGTGAGTTTCACCTACTCGAAAGAAGGCCGTCCCAGTGGAGAGGCATTTATTGAGCTGAAAACAGCAGAGGATTTCAAGAATGCTCTTGCAAAGGACCGTAAATACATGGGTCACCGATATATAGAGGGTAAGTGATATCAAAAGGCATAACAGACTAACTGATCTGTGAGTATTTTTCCTATTGTGTTAATTTCAATAGTTGCAATAATGCAAATTTGTATAATAGACCCCATTCTGAACTGGTATTTACATTAATCCTGAAAGATCGAGTCACAAGCGGACAGTGTTAAGTACAGATGTGAATGCACCCAAATGCATCCTGAGAGCTTCCTGAGGTCCAGTCACTCAAACTACAATCGGAGGTGGTTCCCAATACAGATTCAAAGTGTTCACAAAAGAGGCATCCAGGACACAGTTTATTGCAAGATGTGAACTTACAGTATCATGTGTTTGTTATACTTTGTCACTGTTGTTTATCTGAAACAGTGTTCAAGTCAAACCGCAGTGAAATGGACTGGGTGCTGAAACGTAACGGGCCTGCTGACTATGACAACTGCAGTGGTTGCATGCTGAGACTTAGAGGCCTGCCCTTTGGCTGCAGCAAGGAGGAGATTGTTCAGTTCTTCTCAGGTACTTGAACACTTATAACGTCTCGTAAATTACAATGATATTACACAATACACATTATATAAATGATATATAGCCTATCCCTTAAAGATATATAAATACTATCCTTTAAATATAAAAAAGAGGTTTTGACAGACACACTGTTCACACAGTCTTGCTGTGTGAAAATATTCTTGTGATAATAAATTATGGTTTGTTGAAACATATAAGAAAACTAATCAGTCTTACATCTACAGTCTCTCTTTAAACACTACCATAAAGTTAAAAAAGGTGACTGATTGCATCAGAAAAGAATCTTGTGCACTGCCAACTGTCCTTTGAACTGTGCTGTGCACAGACCAAACCATTCGGTGTTAAGAGATAGACTGCCAATACCTACCATAATATTTTCATGTATTTTAATTTGACAGTTATTCATATTACATATTGGTATTTACAAATCTTATATACTGATGTACAATGAGTCACTGGGGTACTGTGCCATGGCTTAAAAGCCTAACGTATGTGTGATCTTTTAGAACAGTTTAGTTGGAGTTAGGTTGTATAATTTTACTGTGCTTTGTTAACAAATTTGTTGTGAAAATGAACTGTTTGTATGCATTTTACTACAATGGTGTTAACTCCTTATTTAGCATGTCCGTGGCATATGAGCTTGATCTCATGCCTCCTAAAGAGTGTGAATTATAGAATGGGCTGGGCTGGTTTGGCTGAGGTAGACAGTCCTATAACACTGATCTGGGGTCAGTATTGTGATCCTCCTCGATTGTCTTTTTTGGCCTGTCAGTTTAAGATAAATTGTTTCATCTATCATTCAACACTTACAGATTAATTATTTGGACACTGATGCAAATGCAATAGTATATCAGAGAAAAAAAAATCTGCATTTCTTATAATATTGTGACTGCTGACTCCAGGCCAGTATTTATTTTATTCCCTTGCTGTGCATTTAATAAGGGTCAATTTGGTCTCTAAGATGCCCTTTTATAAAGCAGTGATAATAAAGTTGTTTTGCTGGCTGTCATGATAACAAACAAAAGCTCCAGTGATGCAGTGGGTTTGTTCTATTTATTCTATATCAGTCTACCTACCGATCTATGTATTTGTGTGCTTGGGTTGAAGGGTTGAGAATCGTGCCAAATGGGATTACTCTGCCAGTGGACTACCAGGGGAGGAGCACAGGGGAAGCCTTCGTGCAGTTTGCCTCAAAGGAGATAGCAGAAAAGGCTCTGGGGAAACACAAGGAAAGAATAGGGCACAGGTGGGACAGCTGGGAAGGGGACGGGCTTGACTGGGTTGGGCTTTTGTAGTAATTGTAGTAATGGATGGTTATATTAGAATAATTATGGTTTTAATGGGATGGGTTCTGTTATGGATGAATGATAAGAATGGGTTGGCTTGCTAAAATAATTATGATAAAATGGTATTTTTATTGGGTGGGACATGTATGTATTTATAAAAATGCTAATGGTTGGAGATTATTACTGTAATTATGGAGACATGTTTATAGCTAGGGATGACAGGCCATGTATCAAATCTTTAATTTAAAGGTGATAGGATCATTTTATGACTCAGATTGTGTAACAGAGAGTAATTTAGGACCTGGGATTTTTATTTAATTGTGTCAGAGCAACATTTGGGTGTGTTATTGGGCGATCACTATATTGGAACGACCTTTATATACGTTCATTTTTGTATCATAATTTTCAGTGAAAAAGGGGATTAAGGGATTAAGAATAGTCAAGGCTCCCTCCATCATGGAAGCATCTGAGTGACATTTATTTTGTACTAATTTATAATAGCAATCAGTAAGCTACAAGCCTTGTAGGGATTTCCTTAGCTCTAAGTAACAAGAGGTGAAGTTGGTATAGAAATCAAGTTCAGCCCTAAGCCCAGCTAATTATGAGGGTTTTTTTAGGATGTTCAGTCATTCAGGCTCTGAGCTCCAGATTAAAACAGTTTAGAGTGCGTTTCTTCTCTCTCTAAGTCACGTCTTGATCTGTAATGCGAGTTAAACCATTTCTGCACCTTAACCCGTAACCCCTGCCCCCACACCCTCTCATATTAAAGGTATATAGAGATTTTTAAGAGCAGTCGTAATGAGATCAGAGCCTATTACGAGCTGCCCCGGCGTGGTGTGGGAGGCCAGAGACCAGGGCCTTACGACAGACCCATGATGGGGGGCCCAAGGGGAGGTTTCTTTGGTCCAGGGCTTGGCCGTAGTGGAAATCTGATGAACACCATGAGGAGCGGAGGAGGCTACGGAGGAGGTAAACACCTGTTTCTCTGTGTATTGAAATACTTAGATTCTTGAAGTGTACTTGATGGTGCGAAACAATGGTAGGACGGCAAATGCAATATGTGAAGCTGCAGAAAGTGTAGTGAATGAAAATAACTTGTTTATTGATTTTGGTTTATTTTGTTTATACAGTTTGTTAACAAAAAGTGCAATCAGTGGCACACACCAAGAATAGATACATAAACGTCATAGACCCACTTGAGGGTTCATGGTGGAGTGGTCGACAGATGGGCAAGAATTAAATGCCATTGTATTTTATTGTTGATAATAATATTTTTTTCAATGGAATGACCCCATTTTCAGTTGTTTTGATACCTGTGTGCTAATTTACTTGTTGAGTTGTCCCTTGTTGCTTTATGTCCAGGTTACAGTGACTTTGACAGTTACAATGGTTTTAACAACTACTGCTTTGGCAACGGCATGTTTGACGAGCGAGTGCGAGGAGAGAGGGGTGGAAGAGGTAAAGTCCATTATCTGTTTACCCCCTCGTCTGGCATTTAAACTAAGTTTGTGTTTAAATTCATTCATTCATTCATGAATGATTTATGATAAATACTTTCTTGTGTTCCGACTCAGGGATGGGAGGCCATAGTTACAGTAGTCAAGGTGATGGTGGTTCTGGCTTTCGCAGTGGCCATTTTGTTCATATGAGGGGTCTACCTTTTCGTGCCACTGAGGGAGACATCGCAAAGGTGAGAACTCGCGCACAGAACAGTTATTAATATATAATTTAATTCATTTTCTCCAAAAAAGTCCCTCAAGTGATTAGAATGTCTTGTAGTCCAGATTTGGATCCAGATCATTCTGATTCTGATATAATTTGTCTGCATGTTCATGTTCTTCTTTCTTTATTTCCTCATGTAGTTCTTCTCTCCTTTGAATCCACTGAGGGTCCACATCGATGTGGCTCCTAACGGCAAGTCGACAGGAGAGGCAGATGTCGAGTTTCGCTCCCATGAAGATGCCGTAGCAGCCATGTCCAAAGACAAGAACCACATGCGTATGTCTGCACCCTAACACAAACCCCTTGCTGACTAATAGCAGAGTTACTGTTGTATAATGTGAAGCAGAATAATAGCACAAGTGTGCATGTTTAACTGATAAGGTGAAGGATTTAATTTCTACATCATCAGGTTTTAATGGTGGAATATATTTTCAAGGAACCTTTAAAGAAAAGCAGCTTTGTGGTTAACACATAGTCAAAAGTACATTTTCATGAATATTTAATCTATTGCATATGATACATAAAATTTTAACCAGATGGATTTAAATTACAAAAAAAACAAAAGTAAGAAAAACAGGCCAATAATGACTTCATGTTTTCTCCACAGAACATCGCTATATTGAGCTGTTCCTTAACTCAACATCAAGTGGAGCAGCTGAAATGAGTATGTTTTCAACAGTTTCTATTTAGACAATTAGAACTCACATTGGCAAATATAGAAATTACAGCTCACTGAATAATTCTGGGCTTGTTAGATTACAGCAAACCTTCTTGACATGTTTCAGGTCGAGGTGGTGGTGGTGGTGGTTACTACAGTAACTCAGGAGGGGGTGGCGGCTCACGTAGCAGCGGGCTGCGAGGTGCATACTGATGGAGTCATCCCACTCTTCCAGTCTATTCTGATATTGTCTCATATCTCTTTAGGCCTCATTTACTCAGTTATGGTTTCCAAGCAGGAAAACTGATAAAGTCAGTTGTTTGTTAGGTTATCGCCATTGTTATCATCATTGTTATTATCGTAGTATTGTAAGTTCACCTTTTCTACAAACAGACCAAATATGACCTTAACAAGCATGATTATCACACCATTCCTATAAGTATTTGAAGAACAAAACAAACTTGCTTATATTAAAATGGTGGCGCTGGTGTAGGTGCTGAATGTCAAAAGGTCATTTTACATTATAATTTTTCCTTTTTGTTCCCCAGATTATTTGTTTTAAAAAGGCCCCAACTAAATGTATTCATTTTTGGTGACTTTACTGGGGTGCAATCTGATTCATTCTGTTATAATCCTTGTTGGCCAGAGATATGGGTGCTGATGCAGCAGGAATATAGATCTTCATTGGACACAGTTTAACAGCTGTGTGATTTTGTTTGATACTCAAAAAAAATAGCAAATTGTCATTGTCAGGACTGACGATGGTCACATTAAATCAAGCCATTTGATAACACATTTTTGGCTTGGATGATTCTTAGTTGAAGTTAATTCAATGTCAAAACGAAACAAATCTAAGTAAGAAATTTAGATATTTTAAAAACTTTGAAGAGTTTTTTGATTCCAATAGAAACTTTGCTAAACATATAACTGATATGACAATATTTCAAATCTTATGAATGAAATCTGATTTCAGATGAGCTTTCCTGCTTTGAAAAATTTGATAAATGTGAGCCATTGTGTTTTTTTATTCATGGTTTTCACAGTTCATTTAAAAAATGTAAGTTGAATATTATATTCTACTCTCAAAGAGCAGAAATCAAATAAAGTCTCTATATTTGAGCTGTAAGATAGCTTATGGAGCTGTTGTACATTTTGCCTAATAAAGTTTATATTTAATTCTCTGTCTGATGTCACTGTTGAAGAGGGATCTGTGTTGTGTGTGTGCAGGAAACGTGAATGTTAACAGGATAATATTCAGTCGCCTCAATAGCAATAACAGTGAACAAGGTGAACTATTCTGTCTGTAATTTGATTTAATCTGAGTCTGTTACACAGTCAAGGCAACATACTATTGGCAATAGAAGTGATATTAAATTGGCAAGATTGAATATGCTAAAGGGCCACAGTGTTTATTTAACATTACTTACCCATACAACACAGAGCTGTCTTAACACTGTATGCATTAAGTACCCTGGGAGATTTGTAAAAGCAGCTAGATACAAAGTGTCTCAGGCCTGGGTACAAGTCAGAAGAATATAAATATAAAAAAAATAACTTCTTGAAATCAACCCAGGCATTTTGTTTACATCTTAATGGTTATGAATACTTACAGTTCTTCAATAGAAAAAAAAATCACATTGTATTGCCGTACAAAAGCAGAATGCACAGTGGAACACATAACCCGTCACTGGAGAGCATGTACTTCAAATGCCATTGTCATTATTTTAACACAATCACATTTCTGTCGTTGAAATTGAGCAACAGTAAAATGTGGCTCTATTGTATCTCGACCTGCACAGATCACCCCTAACCTCAAGTTAACAAAAATGAATCTAAAACACAAAGTCAATTATAAATACTTAAAATGTAATCTATATTACAATCAATATAACATTGGAAAGTGTTCAGACATACTATGTCAGGAGTAACACAAATCTCTCACGAGCCAGTAACTAGCCATTAGTGGTTCATCAGCAAAATGTCAGAATGACTGATGTTAATAATTGGCCTTTAAACCAGACTTCTTGCTCATTAACTAGTGTTGCTACTGTTATTGTAGTCTGTTATTATCTCTACAGAATTCCATCTGTAAAAACAAGGCTCTTTTGGCAATATGTCAATAATATTAATTTCCTTTACATTGCTGCAAACAGCACTAACTTTTAATACTGAAAAAAGGGTGCTTCCAGTTCCTTTCAAATGGTGTTTACAGGGAACTGGTCTAGTTATGTCAACAAACAGAAACCACAGCAATGAATGTCCCTGCAGTGAAATGTCTGACTGCACACTGATTGTTTTGAGGTTGCACTGACTTAACAGTGACTGATTTTTAAATCATTGTACGCTTTTGTATGTTATTGTTTTACTGGTTGAATGTTTTACACAACTGATTGTGTTCTAGCATAGTAGTTACATCAAATACCTACAGGCTCGACAAATTGGACTGTGAGGTGACTGTGGGTCTTTGGGATGCTTCCTTCTTAAACAACACGCCTTCACATTTATACACACTGTCCACTCCTAGCAGCAAACACAAGTTAGTAGAAGCGTCTTACAGAGGGACTGGAGAGTGTGATCTCTGATAGATGGAAGCAGAGCAGTCCTGAGAGCACTGTTTGACGCCATCACGTCGGATTAGAGGAGCATCTCTGGAGGAGGAGGGCGTGGCATGTGTCACAGACCCGGACTGGTTTTGGTGAAGCAGGAAGAGGAAGCTCATTGTCAGAGCAACTATTACAGAAAATCTCCCCACAGTTCCTACAATGGTGCTGGAGACAAACAAATCAGGCACTCAGTATATAAAAAGTATTATTGGTCTGTACTGGGATTACAAAACTGAGTGGCACATTTACTATTAAGTTTCCTAATTTATTTGTTAAATCTTTTACCAAAAAAAAATCTTCTGCCACCCTCATTGACTCATTTTTATTTTATTTATAGGGTTCTCTCAAGGTTTTCCCTCACATATCACATTTCCAAAGCTAGAAACATGTTGTGTAGAGCTTTGACAACAAAATATCATCAGTTCATTTATGACCTAAGTGAACTTGAAAAACAATCTCTCGTGTTACAGGCCTTGTCTTTGTGGCTGGTGTTTCTCCCTCGCCTCTTCTCAGGCAGACTCACCTGTAATCACCTGACTACCTGCAGCTGTGGCCAATCTATAAAGCCTGGATACACCCTCCCTTCTCGCTCACTCTGTCTGTCTTTCTGGTCCATTCTGGTATGACTTTTGGTTTATGAGTATGATTTGTGATGCTTCATTTGGAACTGTGTAAGACAATTTAAAAAATACTCAGTGTATGGGCTCCCTGATTAGGTCAGAGTGTTCCAGCTGGACGTTAGTCCTTCCAACGGTTCACTCTTTTGTTATTTTTCCTTTTTTGTTTTTGGGGCTATCCTAGGTGGGGGCACGCTTCAGGTTACTACAGCGAGCTGTATCTCTGCTTTGCTGTAGGCCTTGAGTTCAGCGTTTAAAGCCGCCTCGAGCCTGGTAAACCCCAGAAGATATTTAGGCGAGTTGAGTTTGTTAGGCAGGTTTGGGGATTGCTCCAATACCTGAGTTTGTGTTGCCCAAGATTCCAGATGAGCACTTCACAAACATATCATTCCTTTTTGGGGTTTTTTTGTGGGGGAGGGAAGAGAGTGAGCATTTGTGTAGGTTTGATAAGTGAGGTTCCATTAGGAACCGTGTTGGGTCCATGAACTTTAGTGTTTATTGTGGAGTGCCAGTGTGAATTTGTGTAGATGATTATGCTGAGTTTTCTTAATGCATACATTTGGGCATCATGTTGATTACCTGCAGGTTCCACTGTGTGCTCGCACAGGGCAAAGTAATCTTTTGTGTGCTGCTTTGGTAGCTTGATGGGTAGTATTTTTGTCTACTTTAATGTATGGCGTACTGCCATTTTGTGTAGTTAGCCACTTTGTGTCAGCTTTGTGCTATACTGGGCCCTTTCTCTGCTGTGTGCAGTTATATAAGCAGCAGTGGTTGCTTTGTGTAGAGCCCCATTTGTGTTTTACCTTTTTGTTTATTCAGTTCACTTGTTCCCACGTGTTGTAACGTGGAGCTCTCAGATTATTTTCTAATGTGTGGTATTTACATCATGATTTTTAAGCTATGTAAAACTGACCTTTCGTCTTGAGATGGAAAACTCCTTCTCACACAGTTTGCAGTGGCTGGCTTCCTTGTCCTTTAACCAAACCTGACCCCCCTGAAACACGACCACACGTTTAAATACAACACAACATACTTTTAATCACATCTTAAGCTTTGGCTGAGGGAGGGACTGTGGGTTTACCTGCAGAGCTTTGTTGGCTTCTCTGATGTCCTCAATTTTCAGTTTGGATCTGATGGCAAAAAGACAGAAGGTAAATTACATGACATTAATTATTTAATGAACAAGTATGTGATTTGTAAAACAAATCAACAGAATCAAGACAAAAAAAAAAAACAATGTTTGAGTAATGCTTTTAACACTGAATTGAGCATTACAGATCTTACACTGGCATCTTCACCACCTGTATGTGAAAACCCTCATTATCCTGATTTAGACCCCATTTTTATTTTTTAGCTTTCATACTCGCTGAGTTTAGAGCCTAGTTCCCCGAGAGCTTGTTCTTGGTCCTCACAGATGGTCTTTAGCTGAATGTTTTCATCCTGGAGACGATGGAACTCCTAGAAAAACACATTATCATAAAAGCACCACATGTTACATACTGTGCAACATTATATACACGGTAACCTTCTGTCCCTTGCTCCTCTTACCTTTTTTAGTCCATTGATCTGCAGTGCTTCTGTGCTAAGCTGAGCCACTGTGTCTCTCTCTCTCTCCAGATCATTTTGTAATGTCTGTCTCCACTCCCTCTCTATCTTCAGGTCGGTCTCCAGCTGCTGGCTATAGTAGCATCACAAACATATACAAGCGACACCAATAAGGAGAGTGAGGATGACATAGACAGTAGATGGGAGTTAGCCAAACAGATTCTGTTGGAGCACACTGCTTAATATTTGTACTGAATGCTTGTCTTTCAAATGATATTACTGTTATTATTAGTCTTTCAAATAATAACAGTAACTGTGTTGAGGGGTTTATTGGTCATTAATTCATAAATAAGGGCAAGTTTCATCTGATGATGATTGTGTGTGTGTGTGTGTGTGTCTGTCTACCAGTTAGTCTGGCTTTGGATGTATTTTTCTTACAGTTGCCTTTCTCTGTGTTCGATCTGCCGCTGCAGGCTATCGGCCTTGTTGGCAAAGTCCAGCTTGAAGCGTCTGGTTCCCTCCTCTGCTGAGGTGCGGTGTCTCTCTGCCTCCTGTAATCTGCACCATTATAACCAGGGACAAACTCAGGACCAAGGAGAGAAAAAACTGGAGAGGTGGGAGGGAGGGGTTAAAGGGAGGATGGCTGAGGGTGAATGAAGGAGGTTGAGGTGAAGAATGGAGCTGTAACTTGTACTGTTACAACAACATCTTCAAATTTGAGTGCTCAGGAATGAGAGCGGAACTATATGTGTGCAAAACAGAGCTGAATAAACGCATGATAAAAACAATGAAAACTACCTTAAAGTAACTGAATGGACAAGTAATTAAAAAAAAAAAGATCATTAACTGAATGCAGTGTCTCAGAGAGGAAAATTACCATAATAATTTTCACAATCACAGCAGTTTGAAAATGTTCCACTGCTATTTCATAGCAATTTTGTTAGTAGATCTGATGACTTTAATTTAAGCTTTATTGAAGATGTTTAAAATCCACTCTGAACAAACCAAAAATTTAAACCACACTGATTTTAAAACATCTAATTTTATTTGTCAAGGTGGTAAAAGACAGTTGTGAGTTTTCAATAGGTTAAACCTACTTTGTATATCTACAAATTGAGATAAGTAGCAGTATTTTAAACATGAAGTTAGAATAGGTAAAATTACTACTTTCTGATATATCACAAAAGTCAATAAATATGCCAAGACAAGACACAACAACACATTCAGGATCCCCTGACAGAAGCTCGAGAGGTTTACAGCTTAGCAACTACGATGTTCTACACTGAGCTCAGCTGTTTGTTCTGCAGAAACAAAGCACGTTAATTAAGCTTAAGCTGCTGGTTCCACTGAGAATAGAGAAAACATGACCTGACATTCAACCTCTTCAGGATAGGAAAAACTTCAGTGGAGATGATGTGAGAGAGACAGGCTGTGTCTGAAAAGGCTGTTTTATTTACACTGCTGTTTTATGAGAATGTTCAAACTGTTGTGTGAAATGTATTCTCTCTCTTGCTTTATATATATATATGTGCGTGTGTCTGTGTGTGTGTGTATATATATAGTGATCAGAATATGAGTACACCCCGTGTGAAAGCCAAGCACAGAGCAAGTTCAAGTTCCAACATCATGCTGGGGTTGAATTCTTTTTAATTAGAACGTTTAACTCTAAAATGTAGCTTTGCTTGTAAGACTTTCATTGGGGTTAGGGTTTCGTTATGGGGTTTGTGCCCCATGGTCTTGAATGAAATTGTCAGGAAAATTACTTAATTAATTACACTATGTGCAAATTCGCTCAACAAATGTGGGAGTATTTTGTTGTATAGTATCCCGTAGATAATGCTGATTTTGGAAGGAAACAAAAGGTTTTCTGACAAATCTGTTGGGGTGTACTCATTTACGCTGAGCACTGTATGTATATTCCCTATGTGCCTAATTATCTGTATATATATTCAAATCTTATGATCTTTAATATCATACATTTGTGATGACAAAAAATGACAGTACTGGCTGTCTATCATATAGAAAGTAGCAAACACAGCCAAAATCCTGCCAAAACAAGCAAAGAGAACATATTTTGCGAAGACAAAACAATGCGCATGCATGCAATGTGAGGTCTCCATGAAGAAAAGACCATTTAGCAAGTTAAAAAGTTTGTTAGTTTGTCAGGTAGGTTTTGTCCTCGCAAGAAATGCTCCCTTCATTTAAACTACACACTGTTAGCAGGTGAAATGTATGGTCTTTGTAAAACATGTTATCTTTGCTCCGGGCTTTGGCAGGATTTGGGCTCTCTAAGTGTCAGAGTATGTGACGAACTGATTTCAGACACAGCAAGGGTCATCACAGCCAGTCAGGAGCAAGTCAGGAAGTGCAACACATGCAGAACCAACAGACAACAAAGTAAAAGCAGAAGGTGGCAGAGGCTCACTCCGGTCTGATTGATCATCTGTTGTAAACATCACTGACTACCTGACTTTGATACAACGTAGGCGATTTTCGAAACCCTCTGGACAGATGATATGATGGTTTTCATATTACTGATCCAGCCTCTACTCGTGTCAGCTGTGATTTGCCCCATATGACAGACAGAGAGGCACAGAAACAGTTAGTCAAAAATCTCATCAGGGCCAAGACTGATTCCACTTTGTGACTGCGGGAAAATTATTAGGAGCAAGGGACGTTATGAAAAGGAGCACACTCTTGTATCAGTGTGATCTGCGCTATGCATAAGCAAAAAAAATAGAGCCCCCGATACCCAATGACTTAAGCACAGTCCCTACTGTAAATACCAAAGTGACTAAACCCTGTCAGCCAATAGCTCGAAGCAAAGCCAGGAAAGGCCAACCAGTCATTTACTGAGCTGTACAGTTCAATCTATTAATTCTAACTCAGTGTAATCAACATTAACTCTTCTTAAATCACGCTGCAGAGCCCAGTCAATTATCTTGCTGTTAGCATTACTGCATATAAACTGATTACTGGAAGAAAAACCCTAGCATGTATATGTATGTGTGTGCATGCCTGAGCACAAGAATGAGTAGATAAAGTAGCACGATTAATTAAAAATGTTGCCTTTCAGTTTCTCCGTAAGTTTAACTGAGGTAATATTCAGACTGTTTAGCCTCTCACCAGCTACACAACCTTTGATGATGCTAAGTAAGAGAGGGCACGTGAAGATCATGAGACATGTGGGGTTCTCTACAAATCCACTCCACTTTGCTGATGATGATCATGTTTTCGTGACTAAAGGAACAAAACAATGTATTCCAATGTTGTCTGATTCTGTGGCTGCAGTAAGGCCCCACATCCATCTGAATATTATGTGCAAAAAACAGGAATGTTCTTGTCTTTAAGTTAGTTTGCTCATTTATTCACAAGAAACCGCGTGTGTCTTCCTGTGCGTGTGTGTGTGCATGTCTGTCCTCAGAAGGAGATGTCCTTGACTAGTTTGTACTGGTGCTCTGTGTCTGTGCTGGCACACTTAACAAATGACATAGCAAGGGTTCTGGTCTGACTTAGCAGATCCTTATCACTGCACATACGAGCAGGGAAAAGAAAATCAGGAAAATAAATAAAACATGGTGGTTTCAATGGAGCAACGTGGATGAATGATTGAATGGATGGTATAAAAAGAACAAACAGAAGGAAGGCAAGAAGGTGAAAAAATGGAAGGTGGGAAGTCAGGTAGGTAGGAAGAAAGGAAGGAAGGAAGAAAGGATGTCAATACATCAGCATTTTGTGTGACCCAGTTTACTCTAAACACTTTAAGTGACTTTTAACATCAGGAGCACAGTAGGAAGTGTAAATGTCTGGATAGATTTCCTTTCACAATGAGTGTATGAGTAATGATGGAAGGTGGGAAGGGGAAGTAGAGAAGGGTAATGTGGTCATACAAATGAATTCAACTACTCCAGACAAATGCGACAATCAGGAACGTAGTTATCACTACTTCGGTACATGTCAACAATTCTAAGGGGCGGTTTTATTTCTCATTAGGTAGCATCATAAATCATTTCTGTGGTTGTGATTAAAACATATCTAAGTTGTTTTAAGCTTAAATGACAAAAAAAAGAAATCATGAAAAACCAGGGTCTGTGTAGTACCAGCCGACAGATACTTCAAGAGCAGCAAAGTCATTCACAAACAATCACAAGTAGGATGGAACGGATTTTAAACCAATGGGAGAGGGGAGGGATTGACTGTGTTGATGGAGTGAGGAGGGATCATAATGTATAAGTGCCAGCAGATCTACAGACGAATGCTGATATGAAACACTTAAACACAGAGAAGTCAGCATGCATGAAAATATCTGCATCTGAAGCATTAGAGACTGCAGGGATTCAACACTGACACTGCTTAACAATCCTGACAATCTCACCTTGTATTCTATATAGTTAGTAGCTGACTGGCTTAAACACAACTACTTTCAGTTTGCAGTATGGTCTTTGCTGTATAAAATGGCAAGATTGCATTTCCCCTGGAGGTTACTCTTTACTTTTCACAGAACTATATTAAATGTTATGTTATGATGTGAGTGGAGGTGGTATTGCTTTTAGGCAGACTGAAACCATATTTGCACACTAAAAATGACCGCTTTCAAAGACTGTGATTCAGAGAGGTGAATGCAGTATGTGGCCACCTGGGACAAAATGCATTTCCTGTTTTGATTAGTGCGTGCTGTGCCTTTAAAAGGCAGTGTGTCTCACCTTTGCTCCAGCTGCTTCATGGTGGCAGTGATCTGATTGGTCTTCTCCTCCAAACGACTGATCATATCGTTCTTCTTCTTCATTTCTTCATCGGAATACTTAGAAATGAGAGTAGTGGCTTTCGTAAGTTGTAGCATGTGATGATAACAATTTCTAACTAATTCACTTAATCTTACAAATGATGTGGCAACAAGTGGGTGTTTGTGTTTGTACCTGCATCTTGTGGTACATTTCTACATTGATGGCTTTGACCTCATCCAGTTGATTTCTCAGCCCAATCAATGTGTCCTGTTAATCAAACCCAAAAGTCATGAGCTGTGCTGTTGTGCTATTAACACTGTAAAACAAATACTTCTGGTTTCCTATAGCAGTTAATCAAACTTCAATGATAATTTTCTTTCATGTTCCATGTCTAAATGTGTTCTTTATAATCATGGGGCTTTAAATTACAATTTAAGTTATTTTTGTATCTATTCATCGACTCGCTGATAAATTTTGAGTTATTTCGAGATTGCAGCACTTCAATGTTAATGACGGAAACATATTTCACTCTGAAAGGTGATTCACCTGTTCATTATATTTGAATGATCCCAGCAGCTTCATACAAAAGCTGTCACATAGGAGCCACTATGGCAGCAACTGTATGTCACAGCTTGGCTACAAATGTCAGATGATGGTGTTTATGATGTAGTGTTCAAGGCTTGGTGTGAGAGATTTGACAGTGGCAGCACTTCCAGAGAGAATGGTACACCAGCTTATTTGTGCTCGTGAGCAAGCAAGGGATGGTGATATATGTTTAGTCCATTTTGACCATTTAGACCTAAAGATGATGCAAAGTCTGAAAATCAACAGCATCAATGTTTGGGTCATCTTCCTTCAATGTTGGTCCTCATATAATTTCTTTAAAAGTTACTGATTCCGCCTCACCATTAACAATATGCCCACAGGACTTGCATGTTGTTGAAACATGCTTTGTGATTCAATTCAGTTGTATCTTGATGACAAGTGTAGACAAACCTGTTTTTCATGAATATCTTTTTCCAGAAGCTTCATGGCCAGTTCCATTTCCTGTTTCATTGACACCTGGACAACCAACTCGTTCTCCACATCCTAAAACAATTACCATGTACATTTATGAGTTATTTCATCAGAAACGCCTTTTATAAACAAACATCAGCTAGTGTAGTATGACCTGTCTGAGTTGACACTCCTCCTTCAGCTGTCTCTGAGCTTCGTTGTACATTTCATCCAAACCCTGACGAGACTGTTTATACGTGTCTCTCTCCACTGATACATCACCTTGAGTTACCTAAAGAAAACATGGCAGTTTTATAACACATTACTTTATGTGTGTTGTAGAAATAGATTCTAAATGTAGTATTTACAATAATTAATTTGTAGTGGCAAAAATCTGTGTTTTGTGTGTCTGTGTGTGTGAGAGAGAGAAAGAAAATATGTTTACCTCTAAATGTTGTTGTGCGTTGAGCAAAATGAGGCTGTTTTCACTCCTCAGCTGCTGGTTCTCTTCCTGCAGTTTAATGATGTTGTTCTTGGCTATGGCTAACTACACATACAGACATACATATATTGCACAAAACAGCCAATGAAAATGAGAATGAGTCCCATAATTAATTATGGCAGTATCAGCGGGAAAGCATATTATACAATGACCTTTTACTAAAAAGGTAAACATGAGTTCAGTCATGACTTAAATATGTATGGGCAAAGTCAGAAGTAATTTTTGCACACTGCAAAAGCAGAAATTCTAGATTTCATATTAAATAATGACTAATTTTGACTAATTAATGTTAACTGATGTTCTCTTTCACATTCATACTAATGCACAGATATTTTAAAATTGAGTCTCACCTCCTCTACGAGTTTAGAGTTGGACTTTTCCAGAGAGTCCACTCTACCCTGGAGACCATGGACTGTGGATCTAAATGTATAACAACCCAAAAAAAGGAAATTTAATAAAACTCTGTTTATTTACACAATTCAAAATCATGCAAACACTCAATTTCATAAAGTAGATCCCTGTGAAAATGTTAATGTAATAAAAACAGTCTATGTTTTACTGAATATGTCTCAGTGGATCAATGAGCTAGAGCTGCAATTCTGAAACCAGCAAACTGGTTCAAAGCTTAGTGAATTTAGAGAAATTAGTGAAAAAAAAAGTGCAAACATGTCTTACGAGAGTTGTCGATTCAGCTCCTCTACATAGTTCTTCTGATCCAAAATGGATGCTATCTGGCTATTCCTGTTGCCATGGAAACAGACAAAATACAGTTCTGCGTCAGATTTCGAGGGGCAACAGACCCTGCGTTATGAAATAAAGTGGAGAGAAAATAGCAACTCATACCTCTCTTCACTCCTGTAATCATCAATGTCATTTTTCAAGTACATGGAGAAATCAATCACCCCAACCTTAAAATTAAAAATATATATATTAAAAAGAGTAAACGCTTGGTCGATGTCATTCCGTATATATTGAGAAACCAAAACATAACAATACAAAATTCAAAATAGTGGTTACCTGAGAGTCTAAGTCCTCGCCCTTGACACACAGGTTGGCATCAATGACATTTAGGCCCACCAGCAGGCCAACGATGACTGCTCCTTCCTCCTCTAGCATCAGCGCTGAATTCTCGTAGAAATCACTAAAACAAACACAGGAAATCCTCAAACACTGGAAACAAAATTTGTTTTCAAAATATAACAATACAACTACAAAATGTCAAATGTACCTACAGCAATGCACCTAGAATGTGTGTCTTTCGTGTGTGTACCTGAGAAGGTCTTTTCTGGTGATGAGAAGTCGCAGATAGTCAGCCAGCCGTTTCTGCATGAGAGCCAGACGCAACCATGCCCTGGCCCTGCCTAAAGGAGTTCTGGACAAGATACACACACACACACCCCAACAATTATATAAGAGGGATAGGAAATGTTAAGTAAATCATATGCGTAGAGATGCATATCTTACTTAAGTCCAGGCAAGTCTCGTACAGAGGCTGAAATCTCAGCTGCTTCAGGACACAGTTTCTCCACCAGCTCCAGAGGACCCCACAGGGACTTGTTAAAGCCTAGAAAGGACTTCTTCACTGGAGACAGGAGAGATAATAAGGAGAACAATCAGACATGCAGTACACATAAAGAGGGGACATACACATAACTCCACTGCTTGGATGTGACTTTAATAGCAGCAGTGGTTGCAAAAACACAACAACACAATGTCCATTCCTGACACGTTATTAAAAAGGGCAGTCTCCTTCTCACCTCTGAGACCATGTTTGAGACAGTGTTCCATGACGACAAAAAACTGCTGAAGGGGTGGGTAGTCTGAGTCCAGTGTGCGTCCGAAGCTAAGAGCCGACTCAATCAGGCCTTTAATACTCAGCTTGGCCATGTTCAGTAGGTTGGCTCGCTCCATGGTCATGGGGTCCCGCAGAGCTTCAGGGAAAAAGCCAAACACAAACACTTCAATTAATTATATGGAAAATATTCATGTCAGGACTCGTGGGGTGGTCACATGATCACCCTACCAGCATGTGGACAAATCGAGTTTGACTGACAGATCTACTTTCTTGTCAACATAATGGTGTGCAAAGCATGTCAACGCCTCCATTATGACACATCTACAGCAAAGACTGTAACGTCCCACAGATAAGACAGGATTTGTATATGTTTTTCAAGTGGAGCTCCTGGTTAATGTTTGACATGAACCAGAACAGGACAGAACAATGTTCCCTTGAAATGTGGAATAGGCCCAGCAGTGTGGCCTGAGGGAACCAAACAGATCATGGGTGTCCCGGAGCAGTGGACCTTAAGAATACAAAAGCAAACTTCACGCGGTCATTTTTACCACAGCTAACACATGAGGATGTACCATCAAAACATAGAGAGCAGCACTGATGCATGAAAAATCAATTGGCCTCATGCAGACAGTGGTGAGGTAATCACAGAGAGGAGACAGAGACAGGTTTGTCAGACTGATATATTCACCACAGCAGCTGGAACTAGTCCTGTAACGGTTCTCCATTTATAAACTGACTGAGTGACCGATTGTTCCGCTTTATCTCAGTGGAAACTACTCTGTGTACAGAGACCTAAAAACAAACATCACTGGATGCCATCAGGCCTGCTGTTATTAACCAGACACACACACATCCATGATTCTCGCGTGCCCTGATGTCCAAACACACTCTACCTTGGACAGTCCACTCCCCTGGCAGGGACGTCCTGTGCTCCGACACTTTGGGCAGGACGTGAATGCTCCCTGAAATGGTCTCGGATGCTTTCCTGGCCAGAGCGAAGATAGGCGCCTGCCATCGCCCGTCTCCTCCTCCACCTCCACCTCCGCTACCTCCCCTGATGGTGCTGCTACTGTTAGCCTTGTCAGCACCAGATTTCTCCTCCTGCAGCCTCAGGATCCCAAACACCTGTGCTTTCTCCTTGCTGCTGTCCGCCTCAGACAGCGCCAGATCGTGCTCTGCGGGCGATGCCATGTTCGCGTCCCTCGGAGATGACCGCAGCTAGCACGATCGGTGCGGACACAGACCGATGCAAACGGTATGCTAACCGCCAGAGAGCTATCGCTGATGTATAACTCACCGGGCGACCATTATGGCAACCGTAGCATAAAGGCAAATACCAGTAGTAGCACCGGTCAAACAATGACAGCTCCAGATACTGTATGAAAAATCCAACGTTGTAGCGCTCGCGGACTGCAGACGTAATCTTTTGTTTACATGGTGGACGTTATCATCGGCGACAACAAGGCGGAAACGTGCTGCACGGGAACTTTGTCATTTCTGTCCATTGTGGCGTGTTAGTGTTTTGTTGACATCAGCAGAGCTAACCGATCACAGGCTGCTGACGGACCCGCTGCACCCTCCGGAGGGGCGGTGTCAACCCGCTCACAAGACACACAAAGAGCTGCACTACGTCATGGTTTTACTGGTGGCTGTGCCGACGATCCGCTGCCCCCTGCTGTCGGAGGCGAGAACTGCGCGGCTTCCCATATTGAGCACTTATAAACTGTTTATGCTCTGAGGAACAACACCAGCACTACTAGGTTGTTATATCGCCATACATTAGTTTGGTTCAGGGTTTTCGATGGAAATAGTATTTTTTAAACCTACCTTGGCTGTAGGCTAAGCGCTCCATACTCTCACTATGAGTGATTCCCCAGCGGTGGAGACTCTGAGGTGAATACATGATGTGGACTGTCCACTGTCCTCCTGTAGAGAGGTTACCCTCTCAGAGTCCCACAGTCTGCTTTTCACTGAACTGGTGGGATATGGATAACTTTTCCTTGGATTTTTCGGATTCCCCAGTGGATTTTCCCTCCTGAACTGTGTATTCCAGTTGACAGACAGTTTCTGGATGTGCACCCAGCAGTCTGCTTCTGAACAGGACGGGGACGTCTGCAATGTCAGAGACAGTAAAGAGAGTGAGATGAAAGACAAATCCTCATTGCTACTCACTATTCGGGGCATGCAAAAGAAAGATAAATTCAAGGATAACACATAGGCCTACTAGTATCTTACATTCAGAGAGGGTTATAGCCAGAAACAAACCAGCGATGCTGTGTTTTTGCACGATCACCCGCATGTACAGATTCACATGATTATTATGTAGAAAATAGAAGATGTTTTTGAAAGGATCGAGGCATCTACATGACATCTCCAGGGCAACAAAGTGCCTCTCACATCTAAGGTTTATTCAATAATTCAAATATAATGAATGAATGAATGAATGAATGACAGACAGATCAAGGTGACAGCTGCATTTCCTCAAACCGTCATTTCTTTATTTTCTTCCTCTTATTCATTCATTTACTCATAACCCTTCACTGATGATATAATAATAAAATATACATTACATAAGTACATAATGTAATATACTATATATATAATATATTATACAGTATACCCATTTTATACCCTCCCAAGAGGCCACAACTGGTCTCTTGGGGGTGGGGCAGTGGCGAAGCCCACGTGACACAGATACAGGAAGCTGACTCGTCATGTCTTGATCCAAACAACTCGAACCCACGAACTGACGTTTGGGCTAGAAGGACTGTAAACACATGTCTTGCTTGTTCTAGATTCCGGGAACTAATTTGCGGGCGTCAGGGAGCCTGTTTGTCTTTTTGCGCGAGACTCCCGGAACTTCCGGTAGATTTGGGACGTCTGTAAAACTCAATGATATGTCGGTACCGGCTTTAGGTCCGGACCGGTCAGCGGCCTTAGATATTAAATCTTAATGTAGTGAGAAAAGAGTACACTGGTCACCAATACAGAAATAAAACACAAACAATTTTACCTTTTCCTGGGCAGCAGCTTACAAGTAATGCATCCAGCATGACCATGTTACAAATGGACAAGCCTCCATCCATACCAACAGTATAATGTTATATCCATAACTATACACAACAAGATAAACTGTTGTAAAAGGAACCGTACCATTCACTGGATTACTACTCCTTTCCTCCTGCTCTCCGCCCTCTAATCAGAGTCATATGATCCACTTCCTTAAACAGCAGGACAATCCTTTGCTGTTTGTGTACCGCATGAGTTAAATATCAGTTTCAGTCAAGTCAGCAGAAAAATTATTCTGCTGCCTTCACTTTGATGTCCATTTATTCATCATTTATGTCAGTATTTGTTTCCCTGTTGATTTTTTTCCTTTTCTGTCTACCTTCAATATATTTATTATAAGCCTTATAGTGATGCTGCTCATACATTTACTGCCTATTTGTCAGCATTTGTGGCAACTGTAGAAAATTTACTAAATGTAGAAATTCACCAATGATGACAAAATAGTAATGTTTATTGTAATATTTTCATCCTGGTGCAAGAGAAAAATACATTACCATATTAATATCCTGCATCCAGAATCTACTTTGCTGTAAAAGTAAGTAAAATGAAAGAATCTTAGACCACACCTAAACAAATGTACTTGTCAACACTTCCAGGGTGGTATGTTTTCGTCATATGACCATCTTGATCACTGAAGGAGCATGTCCAGTTACATGACTAACAGCTTGACCAACCAACCAACCAGTATTCTTCCGTGAAACCTCTCTCCACCAATAAGGTAGGGATGCTGTTTCATCGTAGTAGCCAGCCTTTCATTCTGCAGCAATTCTGGGACTGGAGTGGTTTTATTCTCACCGTGTCTGGTAGATTATTTTATTCTAACTCAAATATAAGTATATATGTAGTAATATAAGTATACAATTTGTGTATATGTTTACATGTGCTGTATGTAAATTACTGTATATTTAACAGCTGTAACAACCCCAACTAGACCTTGCACATCATCATCCCTGATGTGCTATAGCTATTTATTTAAAATATGTACACCAACATGCACTTATTGCATCTCACCTCAGCAGTGACTCTTGGTTAAGCAGTTTTTCAGGAATCCATGGTCTTGTCAAAAATGAGGAAAGTCTACACTCTGGCCTTTGTACGAACTGTGAGACGATGACTCTGTGAAAACAGGCAGTGATGGGCTCGATAGTGTCCTGTCCAGTTGCAGCAGCTGGAGGCTCCTAAGACGTCCAGTGACAGAGGTGCTGGTCCATCAGTATATGCTTCTGAAGCAGTAAACCGGTACACTCTGTGGAGACATCACCGACAGAAACCACAGCCATCACCCCACGCTGCATCCAATGACAAGAGAGCAGGGGGATTCAGAGAGGGGGAGGGGGTTGGGAGCAACACAGCAAAAGATGAGAAGGCAGGAGGGGGAGGGAATATGCTCAAAGGGATGTAAACAATAAGGAGAGGAGATTCATACCCATGTATGACTGTGTATGTGAATGAAATAAGTAAGGGTGTGAATGAAATACAAATGAGGGTATACAACACTGCCTGTAAGCTGAACATGAGAGAATATCCCTGACTGCAAACTGAATAAAGGAGGAGGACATTGTTGAGGAAGAGACTGTGTTTGTATCTGGAAAAGTATGACTTATGTAGCTGATACGAACGAAAGTGTCACTTCAGCTAGAAAGTACGTGGGGAGGCATGAGATGAGTCTGAAATTAGTCTGCTCAGAGCTAAATCACTGTCTTTAAATACTTGTCAGTCAATTTAGGCTGAGTAAGGGTTAGTGTAATCAGGCATTTGCAAAATTAATAAGGAAAACTTTTTTAACCCTCTCATGCATGAATTATGATGAACTCAGTCAGGATTTTTTCACTAAGTGTTTTTATACATCCTTAGGGATATAAAACAAGGTTTGAAAAAAAAAATTCTATCTTTATTCTATAAAGAAATATTTATCTGTCCACTCAAGTGTACTTCATGCATTTTGTACTGTAAAAAAACATCAATGTAATAACATGGTAGTAATATAGGTATAGTTGTAATTTAGTTATACAGTTGTAATATGGTATTCTGTTGGAATGGTGGTTACTCCACTACTCTGTAGGCCTCTCTATTATAAACACCTTGTGATTCTTGTCCTGAATGTCTTCACAAAGGCGCATGACTACATCTCCAGCCATTCCCAGCTGACTGATCTCACCTCGTCCCCCAGCTGGACCTTGATAGGGTTCAAAGTTGTACATGTACCCAGAGGATCCTGCTCGCACCCACACTTTAATTCCCCAGGGCTTGGGTTTTTTGGGGACATATTGTTTGATAGACAGGCGTCCCTTGTAGGGAATCATCATCTCATCGACCGACTGAAATTCTTCTGGATCAAGTGCTGAGCGGAAGGTTTCCTTGAGTGCATCCAAGACTGGTCTGATTTTGACAAACCTGTCAGCATTTTTGGGGTCCAGTGAGTAGTTGTCAACAAAGTGCATGTAACTAAGAATTTGCTCGAATCTGTTCACTGGCATTGCATTGGCTATCAGTTCAAGACGAAGTCCTGTCTCTGATGACCAGTACATTCTGGATCTAGGATATCTGACATATGACATTACCATATTAATTCCAAGAAATGTTTTGAACTCTTCTGAGGTCAATGCCAGCTTGTCTTTTCCTTTCTGGACAGCGTACAGGTTTGTATTGTATACAATGTCATCGATCATATCCTGGGTGAAAAGATGCATGAAGAAATCTATTGGATCTGCTCCCTCAACATTCATCTTGCTCTCTCCTAAGAAAGGAGGCAGGTCTCCCTCAAACTGGTTATCCTTAGCTTTCCAGACATTTCTGACACTCTTTTCTTTTGCTTTTTTCCCCTGAGCTCTGGGAGGTGGTGGTCCCTCAGGTTCAACAGCCTCATCTCCTTCATCAGCTTCATCTCCTTCCTCAGCCTCAACTCCCTCAGCAACATTTCCAGACTCCTCACCTTCACTATCACTGCTTGATCCTACTTCTCTGCTTGCACCTGTCTGTACTGGCAGCCATTCCTCATCACTGCTACCAGAAGCACAGTCTTCCTCACTTGAGTCTGGAAACTCCTTACCCTGTATGCCTGTCTTTTTGAGCTCTACAAAATATAAGGATATATAGAATAAAACTCAAATTACATTATAAAGTTCATTTACAGCCAAAACATTATAGGATATGAATTATTTTCAAGAACAACGTTGGTAGTAACTGACATTGCATTGAAGCTGAAACATAGCTAGTGATGCATGATGTACAATTGAGTGGACAGATGATTAATCTGTATTTCCTCCAAATATAAAATCAAAACTTGGAAAATCTTTACATAATATGTCACCTTAGATGTTACTTGATGTAATTATATTTTTTTTACCTGCAATGGTATCTTTTTATAGAAGGTAGAAGCCGAAATAGCTGAGGTGTTTTGTCTTTCTCCCTGTCTGTCGGCCATCTTGGTTTTACTGACTACTTTTTCCCATTGCAATGACCAGCCAATGGGATTTTTTTTGTCTGGGATGATGCAATACCTTCCACTAGAGTGGACTATATGCAGCAGTGGCCAAAATTGCAGGCATATATAGAGAAAAAAACACTTTTAAACAGTTGTACACTGTAGTGACCTCTATGCATGAAAGGGTTAAGCAAGAAAATATTTATTTATAAATATAAACATATACAGTAGAAAATGTATGTATGTATTTTATTCCATTAGTCAATGAAACTATAGTGAAAATTGTGTTGATATGTGGCTGTTTGCATTTAATTGCATCACATGTAACCTTAAAATAACCTGTAATGCATGTTTATTCTTGTTTTACAAGTACAGTGTGAAACTGCCTGCTCCATCACCATGGTTGAAAATTAGATAAAGTTTCTGCTTTCAAATAGAGAGATACAATTCTTAATGCATGCTCACCTAGGCCTATAGTCTGAGATATTTTTACAGATGATGGTGCACCAAAAATAAATACAGAGAGACTTAATCTGAAGCTTCCTAACTTCACAGAAATTGTAACACAGATTTCTCAGTTTCAGCTTCACCTCTTCCTCTAAATTTGCCATAACACCTGTGCCCCATCTCTACCTCTCACCCCCTCTCCTCAGTCCTCAAACTCTGCAGCATAAAGCACCTGCTGGAATTTCATTCGCACCTCCATTCTTTTTTTGATGGTAAGCCTTTTCAGTGAAGGCAGGAGGCTGAGCAGAAACAGTTCATCTTCATCTCTGACATTATTGAGGGCATCTACAGAGTTCATCTCTGTTTCTGTGGCTCCTTGCTTCTTACGTTTAAGCGAGACGCCCAGCTCGTGATGGTTGGTTGGACAGGATTCCACAGGAGAAAAAGTATTATTAACAACAGGCAGCAGGCTGTGCTGCTCCTTCTCGTCTTTATCTCGCTCTTTATCCAGGTCTTCACCACTTCCAGCGACCTGTGGCGTCGGAAACATGTACAGCATTGCTGGTTAACACAGCCAACAACACTGATGACAGCCAAGACACTGTCCTTTATATAATCCCTCATACAACCAATACTCTGCCTCCTCCTGAAGACAAGTATACAAGTCAAGATATGAAAATGAATTGTTTTAAAATATTTTTAATACATATTTATGGAGAATGATATAATTACTAGAGTCTTACTGATTCTATTCTATACAACTCAATTATGAGCAAATATTAGATTAAAGACCTATCGCGGTGATTTTTATTGCAACACAAACAAAGACATTTGTACATTGGCAAACATTTTACAACAAAGGGCTCTTATTTTGAAAACGTAAGCGGGAAGCAGGGAAATTACAGTCAGAGTTACAAATATATAACTACAACCACTTTATAATATACAAAAAAAAAAGATTAATGGCGGAATAAATATAATTTCAGCTGCATTGTTATTGGAGTGGACACGTAACACAACTAACTTGACAGTTCGTTAATAACCCCTGACTGAGTTACTAGTTACTACAACCAAATGAGTGAATACGTGTTATATAGATAAATGGCGGGAGAGTTAGTCTCACACAAACACAAACACAAACACACACACACCTCGCTGGCTTCTCTGTCGTCTGCTTCCTCTCGGGGTTTGACGTAGGGGCTGAGCCAGGCCAGCTGCTTGTAGAGCACCGGCACGGGCCGCTCCACCTGGTTCTCGTCGCCCGGAAGAAGCGAGCTTCTCCTGGACATTCGTTTCTTCGCTTTGCAGAACTTGTCGCGCAGGTTCTTCCATTTCAGCTTCACGTCGTCCTGCGACTTCCCCATGACGCCGGCGATCTCTTCCCAGGACAAATGTCCCCTCACGCCGTCTTTGTAGTCCCGTCGTGACTGGTCGTACAGGTTCGGGTGCTGCCGTATCAGCTCCGCCAGCTTCTTTTCCACCGCGTTCATTTCGCTTTGTTGTTGATTTACTTCACCGCGAAGTCCTTTCGCCCGGCAGACGTCGTCCCGGGTTCGTCTTCGGCAGAAGGAAGAACAAGCTCCGAGCGTTCAAAATAAAAGTTGCAATATTAACACAGTATTTGAGGTATTGTTTATTGTTGAAGAAATACAGTTTTGTTTAAACACAGAGAGATAGATAGGGAATAAAAAAAATCACAAATTGAATTTTTATACATACGTTTTCCACACGTTCACATTTCATCACTTATGTTAAGTTAAAATATTTCATGTTGAATGATTAAGTTATTCACACCTGCACAAGTTTTTGAACAGGGCAGTCCATTATTTTCCTTTAAAAAAAAAGCCCTCAAAAGTCCTTTCTCTTTCATGCTTTGGACAGTAACATTAGTCATAAAATGTTTTGTAATAGAAAAAATAATGACTGGAAATTCTACATTGTTAAAAAACTTGGATGTTATGTGAATTCATTTTAATTTAAGCTATTTTTAGTTGGTTAATAAGTCATCCATTTTTTTAGTCTCGAGTGATTACTGGTAGATACCGCTGAATGAATTACCAAGTGATTGATATATATATATATATATATATATATATATATATATATTGTGTGTGTGTGTGTGTGTGTGTGTATATATATATGTTACTTGCTTAATAATTATTCATTTCTTTGGCTGGTATGAAGGTGAAAAGTTGACTCTCTGGGGTTCAAACAGAAAATGATATTAACATCATATTTCAAACAGAGCACAATAGGCATGCAACAGAAAATACAGAAGTATAAATGTAATGTCAACACCGAATATCAATAATATCAGACTCTGTTTGAAGATTGTTGTGATAACAAAATTGAGCTTTTTTTTTTTTTACAGATTAGGTCTTACAATCAGCAGTGTATTGTATTTCCTACTTTCATGCACCAGGTGGCGTAATAGCTCTTTTCTTTTCGCCTCTACTGTCATCGCGTCTGTGACGACTCTGTGAACAGCAAAAAAAAGGTTTAGTATTACCAGGATCACTTGGTTCTGTGGTAGCATTAAAAACAATATCCTCCTCCTTTGAAAACACGAACATGGTAGAAATAAAGTATGGCTATGCATGTTGGGTTACCACGGCCCATATTACTGCATTTCATTCTTTCATTTCTTCCCTGTGTGTTTCTTTTCAATTTAAAAATATTTTTATCGATGCTACCGAAAAATAGAAGCGGTAAACACACACCAGAAGCGCTGTTTATGGTATGAACTTCATAATTAACATAATTGCTATCAGATGGTTTACAGTTTTTTAAGTGCATGTTATGTACAGATAAAGAAAAATATCCTTACAATATGCAGTTGCTACCAAAACATCATCATAAATCACAGGAGTGGAGTGTGTTGTTGTTTGCTTTAGTGTACGTGTAGGGTTCTGTCACTCTAATGAAAAAACATAAACGGATTTCATTTGATCTCACAAGTTATTTTATGTCGGATTTTATTTGTGATTAATTAACCACAACTATGGGAGCCAACACTGGTCAATACTCTGCTTTAGCTAATTCACATTGAGATGTCTGTGCAGCCCGTCAGACTGGAGCCAGATCTTTGGGTTGGGATGATGTATCAAAGGCCAATGTTTAAAAGAAGTTTTGAAATGGTAACCACATGAAGACTC
>JAFBJQ010000179.1:1333425-1355925 GCA_016785345.1 Trinectes maculatus | reverse complement strand
GTTATAACAATATCTTTTTCACGTTTTAACAATATATGTATCACGTTATAACGTGAAATTATCACGTTATTTCATGATACGACATTTTCATGTTATAACGTGAAAACATCTTATGTCAAAAGAAAGTATGGTTTTACGTTATTTCAAGATAAGACAGAAACAGATCTGAGAGGCAAGAGGCTATGGCTCATTTACATGATTCAATTAAATTATACTTTAATCTTGGTTTGAGACATGGTGAGATTTTACAGTTATTGAACAACGTGGACGGCATTGTTATTAGTATGCGTACTCTAAGAAGGATTTTGAAATGCCTGGGTTTGTACCGAAGAAAGAACGAATCCGACCCTCTTGAGGTAGCGGTTTCGATGACATTATCACGTTATAACGTGAAAAGATCGTATCATGAAATAACGTGATAATTTCAAGTTATAACGTGAAAAGATCGTATCATGAAATAACGTGATAATTTCACGTTATAACGTAAAAAGATCGTATCATGAAATAACGTGATAATTTCACGTTATAACGTGATACATATATTGTTAAAACGTGAAAAAGATATTGTTATAACAATAAACTTTTCACGTAATTACGTGATACTGAGCCTATTTTTTTTTTCGTAGTGTGGCAGCAATACGCTTCCGTATTATTGAAGACCACTTGGTTTCAGTCACCCAGCATTTTACAGACAGGTACACACAGACAAACATTCCATTCTTGACCCAGTGGAGAATAAATTATCTAAACTTCTTTGCTTTAAGCGGCATCAAAGACATGCATATTTATAGCTGTGGGGAAGGAGGATGAATGTCTCTGCACGAGTGACAGGATTGTACAACTGCACTGAATTCCACCAGACCGCAGACAATTCTGTTGAACACAGACAGAAGAGAATGATCAAAGTCAAAAGAAGATGGCGAAATGCACCAAAAGAGAAAGTGGTATGACTGTTCTCAGAAAAGAGCAAACAAAATAAAGGAAGACATCAAGAATAAATTAAAAAAATAGACAGCTAAGTTGGAAAGTGGTCTGGGGTTTTGTGAATTTGCAGCTGAACCACTCACGAACACACACACACACACAATCAGATGTGCTACACAACTCTAGTTTGCATGCCTACATGCAGAATGTAGAGGGGCATCTTGGTTAACCATAACTAGTTGACAATACTGTGGTCAGTGACGCTGTTTGTTTATTACTTTCAATGACTTAATTGTTGTTGTATAACACAACTCCCCCTTGTATTGGGTTCATCATGTCTACTTGTATGCTTTTCTGCATCTGTCAGGCCTACATGCAGAATGTAGAGGGGCGTTTGGTTATGGGAACATGAGGTTGCTGGTTAATACCCCGGATTGGCCGAAACTCGGGAGAGGCGCCATCATCTGTCTGCTGCTGTCCACCACCTTGGGCCCGAGCAAGGCCCTTAACCCCCATTCGCTCCCCGGGCGCTCCTACTGCTCCGCATGTGTGCATGTTATGTTATGCTCTAATACTAACAAATACTGTACATATATGTAGATGTGGAATGCAGAAAATTAATTTTCCTGTCTGTGTGGACAATAAAGGTGTTTCTTCATGATGAATTTAAAGCTGCTCATCAGGGCCAGGAAATAAGAGGCAAAAGCTGCACAAAGTGATGGGACATACTATTTTCACTCTTAAAAAAATATGTGTCATGCACCCCCATAATTGTTAAGTTCATGTTTGTTAGTTGCACTTCAGGTTTTATTTTGGTAAGAGGTTTTCTGTTTTCCTGTTTCTGTGTCTGGTCTGATTCCCTAAGTGTCTACACCTGGTGATCGTTAAGCTCACTCCCTACATATACTCCTTCCTCCATTTGTTTGTTGCCAGTGTGTCGTGTGTGTTTTGCTGTGTGTCCTAGCCAAATGCCATGTCCTTTATCTCAACTCATGTCATGTTCTTGCTTTGATAAGGTTAGATTTGTACGTGTAAATGTTTAGAAAGTTTTGTCAGCGATTGTCTGGAGATTGCGCTGCCGAGCATGATATAGTCTCACTTAACCTCTCATTGTGTCTGGTCTCGTGCATTTAGGTCGAAGCCTTGTGTGCTCTAATTCTCAAACAGTGACGTGAAGATCCATCAAAATGTTTTCACATTGCCCAAATATCCTGAATCAGGCAGTCCTTTACTCAAAGCACACACATATCCAAAAATTGAGATGACTAGGTTCATAGGCTTTCATCAGTGACAACCAATCAGCATTAATATTAATGACAACAGAAATGCCTTTATTGTATATTAAAGGCATGTCTGAGTCACTCGATAGTGGAGACAGTGGTGAGAAACCAACAAAATTGTAAAGATTTTATGTGGTTGACATTAAACCAAGATCACAATTTGGGCTTAAACACAAACTACCACAACACGGAATGAGCATCAGATGCCAAATAACAAGGATGCACCGGTTATGCTGTTGTATGTGAGGGAATACCATGGGTTTCTTACTACACAGAAATTAACAGTTGAATCAATCTCAATTCCTGACTCCAACATAAAGGACAAATCTGTGCTCTCATATGTTTTCAAAAACAAGTAAATGAAAGTAATGCAAGTTTTTTTTTATTATTCTTTAGAGACCAGATGACAGAGATATGAAAGGATGCACTGATGATTTTTTTTTCTGGTGAGAGTTTTAAAAATATGAAAATACCAGCTATACCCTTATCCCACCATGAAACCTACCTTCTGAGTCCACAGTCAAGTCACAGTCAAGTCACACAAAAACAATGTCACCTATACCCTGCAGGCAAACATGCCAGAGAGGCCTATCACAGGCTTCAATAGATTCAAATTCAAACATAACTACTGTTTGTATTGAATTTTATTCTGTTTCTAAAACTGAGGGCTTAAAACCGTTTTTATCTCAACCAGAAAGAACAGAAGCTAACCGACTATATGAATACTCTGCATTTGAATTTTGTTGAATACAGTGGAAAGGGATAGGGATAGTGATAGGATGTAGCTAACACACACACACACACACACACACACAGATACACACACACACACAAGGAGTGGGGGTCCTACAAGAGGTGTCTCATAAGAGATGGGCTGACATATGGCTGGCAGACCACTGCACTGGGTGGGGCAGGGTGTGTGTGTGCGTGTGTGTGTGTGTGTGTGTATATGTGTGTGTGTGTGTGTCAGGGTGGGGCTGCTGAATGCTCTGACTGAGGGTGTAGATGAATAGAACAGTGGTTAGAGACAGTTTGAAACTCAATATTCATTTCAGCGTTGCCCGGCTGCTGTTTGAGTGTGCTTCTCTATTTGTGTACGTGTGTGCTGTTTTAAGCACTTTTTTGTAAGGTGCTTGTTTTGTATTTATCTGAATCATTAATCAAAGTATGTAAAGGATGTAAAAGAACAGATGTAAAAGTCAAATCTGCAACGGGTAAAAGATTTTTGCAGATACAACAAATGTGCTTAATTGAAACCTCAAAGACTGCATACATATTCCCATGATTGACCGTTTATAAATGGCCTGGCTGGGTTAGTAGGTCTCCCGGAGACAATGTCCTCAGTCTGCTACAGTATAAAAAAATCAGTGTGAATGGAGACCAAAGATGAACTGGGATAATGTAGGGGCAGGTCGCCTTGGAGGGTCAAACTCATTTCATCAACATGTGGGAATTCCTCCACACTGCCAGTCAATTCCTAAACATAAACACAAACACACACACACACACATGCACACAGAGCCCGGGGTTGTTTGATGGGCTGTTTGACAGAATGGCCCATTGCCATGGTTACCACAGCACTGCATCAGTCCATTCAAGGAACAGATGGCCGATGTGCAACAGGAGGCATATGTTTCAATGAACATACACACACACACACACATGCATGCACACACACATTCACACAAGGAGAGACACACAAACACACACCCACAACACTCTCTGTCTCATTCACACACACACACACATGCATGGATGCGCCCCCGCTCAGAGGGAGGGTATTGAACAACCAGCAGCATATGTTCCACTAGTCAGAGAGCATTCATTCAAGGACAGACAGAATGGGGGGCTATGAGAAAGGCAAAAGAGTGAGAGAGGGAGGGATGGAGGTGAAAAGAGATAAAGGAGGATGAGAAGAGGGAGGAGGGAGATGATTGCGAGGACGAGAGAGAGAAGACTGAAAGCCCCTGCCCACTACTGGAAGCAAACACACTGGCTGCTTGTGCTGATGTTGACATGGTGCTGAAGGGCAGGAACTTACTTTTGTTCCCAAGCATAAGCACTGCACTAATGATATCTGTATAAGAATCAAGCCTATTATTCTCCTTTAAACCAATAACATAACAATTTCCTGAAATGTTCAATGAACAGTGGTGTGATTATAATAAAACATCCACAGGTGCACTTCCTGTTTACACTGTCCAGTTCTCAGTCCTGGAAAGTAAATGCCATACAGTACCACTGACGAAAGGACTATGCTTTCAGCAACATAGTGTTATACTTGTTACATGGTCCCTTTTACTTAGAAAGAAACGAACATGAAAATCAAGGGTATGAGAAAGGAGAAATACTAATTAATAAAATAAACATACATAAAAAGTCCACAAAAGTGGAAGTAAAGGAATAAAACCCAGTTACATTAGGATAATGCTAACATAGCAACATTGTCTCCTCAGAGGGCTAGTGCAAAAGTTAGCTCCTCGAGTAACAGACTAAAAACCATTTTGAATTCACAACAGGGAAAAACACAATAAAAAAAAATCCATAGTCAGCAGATGCAGTTTGTTTTAAACTGAAATGTAGTCGTGTGGATGTAGAGAGAGGACAAAACATTGGTGATTAAATGCAACTAATATTCACATTAAAACCCGAATGAACCAACTTATCTCATTTCACCTTTGGTTTGCATAAAATGTATTTTTGCTTTTGGAATTTTAATTAATTAATTTTTAATTATCAATATATTTTACAGATTCACCTCTGCAAACACAGATTATTCAGAGACACACACATGGGTCGCCTGGTTGTGTCAACAGGAACCATAGGTGGGTTTATGGATCAGAAGTCCAGTGGGTTGTCAAGACCAGTCCACAGCTGCAGATGAGCAGAGCTTCATGGACCAAGGAGACAAGGGCAGCACATCACAGCTGCCAGACTGAAAACACTGACCAGCCACAACAGCTCTCTCTTTTCTTAGTCGCTATTTGTTCAGTTTTTCTGCTTTTCTTTCGCTTCCTTTGTTTAATCACCTTCGCTCCTCCCTCACTTCCACTAAATACATGCTATTAAACAGGAGCTTGATTTCTCACTCACACACACACACACACACACACACACACACACACACACACACACACACACTGCAGTCTAGGAGTTATGTTTTGGCCTCAGCTAAAAAAAGCAGTTTATATTTATATGCTGTGCAGTAAATACAGAATGGTTATATTTGGTCCATATGGCTCAGTGTATTTTTGGATGCCTGTGTCACTTTGTTTTGTGCCTCTGAAAAACTGACTAAAACGACGACAAAATAACAGTCTTCTGTGTAAATACACACACACACACACACACACACACTTGAAATGGAACAACCCTTTGTGAAATAGGTTGTCTTGTATGAAAAATGTCTAAAAGAATCTCAGTGTGAGAACTTGAAAACACCAATTGCTTAACACCATCAGATCAGAAGGTACTAATTACTTACTAGAACATATGTTATCCACCATGTAATAATAACTATTACTCTGTATAACAGCTGGTCCGTTGGCACTTTACTCATGTGTCAACAAGTGGTGTTGCGGTTGAGTTAAATTGATGCCTCCTCAGACATTTTCTCTCAAAATGTCACAGCTGCACTGGAACAAACAAGGCAGTGTCATTCATGTTAGTGCTAAACAAATTAGTCAGTGTAGGTGACAGCTGGTTATTTGCAAACCAAAAATCCAAACAATATTAAAGCTCAAGTATAATGAGTTTTTCATTATAAAACATTTTATTTTAATATTTCAAAATAGGTTATGTCAGTACCATAACACACCATCATCAACACATTACTGAATATAGTGAAGCACACATTAGCGGTTGTACGTACAGCCCTCACACCTCTCCAGAGTGTAGTCAGAATAAGATACTCTGTCTCAAAGTGGCTATTTGCTTGGGATAAAGTTTATTTAAGTGGTTTTGTGGTCCCCAAGGGATCATTGTAGGTGCTGCCCACTGTGGCCACTGCTGGACACCGCAGGGGTTTAAATCAAATCCCATGGGTGCACCCGGTTTACACAAATGGATGCCTGGTTTGAAGGATTCTGCTGAAAAAAAAATGCCACTGAAAGTTTAGATAAGACACAAAGACAAAGTGTGGGACAAAACAGAGTAGACAGCGTGTTGAATGATAGCCACCGGTGAGGAAAGAGCCCTGAGCCAATCAGGGAGGAGGCCTGGAAACGCTGTTTGACTGTCTGTTTGTCTCCCTGCTGCTGGAGGGACCACACCCAGACCTCCACCACACACACACACACACACACACACACACACACACACACACAGGAAGCTGGTCTGTTGGGCAGTCAAGTGGGTTTCCTGTGGTTGTGGTAAGACTACCGAGTGTGGACTCAAACTGTTCTTAACTCCTCTGTTTTCCCCCTACAATCACCTCTTTTCTTTTCTCCCCTCTCATCCTGTTTTCTGTTGCTTTCTCTATTCTTAGTCTTCCCCCTCTCCGTCGACCACCCCTCTGGTGTTTCCTCCATCCTCCATGCTTTCCTCTTCTCAGTGTTTACTTTCTCGCTCCTTTACGCTCCTTCGTTTCCCCTCTTCATTTTTATTTTGCCCTCTTCCTCCCTTTTTAAACTTCCATCACTCGCTTCCTCCTCACCACAGAAAACACATCCCTCCTCCTGTTATTGTTATTATCTTGATGAGGCCAACTGGACCCAAGCAATGTAAAGTGTACTGCGCGCCCCACCCACTCCCCCACACCCACTCTACTCACCACAGTTAGTGAAACACACTAACTTCTGCTGCCGCTGGACTGAGGAGAAGGACGGGGAATGGACACTTTAGTCCCTTCCAATTTGAAAATGTCTTAGACAGAAACATTTCAATGCGTAAACATATTCATGTAAGGGGTTATTTCTAAATCGGACTAAACTAACAACTTTGGTTTACTTTTGGTGATGTAACTGTGAAGAGAACAAAGAAAGGCAACTCTAAAGTCTCTAAACTCATGTGAAATGACAGCACAGGAGGGCGTGAAAGTCAAAGCTGCAACTTGGATCACGGTTGGTTCTGTTTATTGATGCCTTTAAGCTGCCACGTCATTATTCCTCCTCCATCACTGGCATCACGCAACTGGTTCAAAACATTGCAGCCAGGACTAAACTGCGCATCTAATTATTACTATTACCAATATTATTATTATTGACTTGGCCCAAGAGGTCCTGCCATCAGATTATAGAAATGTATAAAAACAAGTGTGGCTGTTTTTCTGGCTAAAAGCATTACTTTCAAAGGGCTGCAGCACTGCATTCACAAATCCTTTAAGATATTTACCCTTTCATGGTCAAAGATAAGAGACAAAAACAGGCTTGAGGATTAACAATTAATCCACTTCTCAGCGCAAGGATGAAGCAGCACACTTTTGTTTACTGACCTTTAATTTTTACTATTTATTTTCTGTCAAAGTATGACAAAATGTTTTCCCATTGTTTTCTGATTGGATAGGATTTTATTTTGAAAGAATTGTTTCAAAGAAGCACAAATCACAGTTTAAACTGGGGAATGAAACATCTCTTCACTCTGGCACTTCTTAATCCTCATCGTCCTATCTCTTACATCCTTTTGACAAACATTCCTGACAGGCAATTCACCAGTCAGTTTGTTCAAAGAAATCTGATTCCTTCTGCGCTTTCATCACAACTTTTCCATCCTCTTAACTCCTCAAGCCATCTCCGCTAATCCGAGTCGAGTTATGTTCCTGGTGCAGGAGGCTGAGACCATCTAAAGACAGAGGAGAGAAGAAAACAATATAGTAGGTCGGATAAGAACAAAGGACACATTAGTGAAGAAGATGAGACCCAAGAGGAAACACTGTAATACCTGGGAGCAAGTTGGTATCTTCCCCTGCTGCGATAAGATTGACCTCTGGACTGTTTTGGAGGATGGTGCGTGTTTTGGTGACTTCCACCATGACGGTCGGGGTAAGAATGAGGATAAAAACGTTGACCTCCTCTCATCCCTCCGCCTCTGTGTCCTCGTCCCTCCCGAGGTCTCGCTCTGTTTTCATATTGCGTTAGATCTCTTCTGTCTTCCCCTCTCCACCTCCATCCACCGCCATACCCAGGACCTCCTCTCATCTCCACACCCCCGCGGCAGCACTCACTATCACCTGAAGGCCAACCTAAACAAGAACTTAAAATATGCTGTATTCTGTACAACTGAAGCATCCAAACACGCACACACACACACACACACACACACACACACACACACTCACTCACAGTTTGCATTTAAACATTTCATAAAGCTTATCATCACAGTTCCACAATTTCTCTGCTCCTATTTAGCATCTGTTTTAATTTATCTTTCTAACATACTTTCACTTAAGTAACTTTGAAAGATGTGGCACATTTCAGGCAAATTACAAAGCACTGAAAATAAAACAGCAGGTCCAACTTTAGCTCTTACCAAAAGGGCGCTGTAACCTTGTTAGGCTAAATCAAGACAGCATCCTACCATCAATCTGCTCCCTGAGTGTGAAAGTGCAGAAAAAAAGACCTTTAAAGATCTGTTTCACTAGTTGCTATGTCTTTTGGAAAGGTTTCCAATACAGATTTAGAGTTAAGCCAAAGTAATGTCTACATTAAGGGAAATTAAATGTGTGTTATTGAAAATTAACATCATCAGAGGACAGATTAGAGGAGAGATTAGGAGGACAACAACAAGTCTCAGCCAGAGTAAGATGTGGTCCAATGCAAAACTGAGGTTGTTTACGTTTACTTCTTGTCTTCTTGAACAGAAATAATTTGAAAAGACATGCGAGAGCAGCTTTGCTGGATCTGCTGCTGGAGTGTAATTGTGAGGGCAGGCGGGCAGGGGAGATATTTGCTGAGGAGACTAAACATCAGGCCTGATTCCAAACAAAAACCAAACTGGGCCCTCAACGATACCACATAGCGCCACCACTGCTCTCACGCACACACACACACACTCTCACTCTGTCTCTCTCTCTAGCTCTCGCTCTGACACACACACACACACACGCACGCACACAGTATCCCGAAAGTTCTGTAGTAATGATTGGTGTCTGTGTCTGGCAGAAATGAAACAGTGAGGTATAAAGAGTGTAGCTTTCCATCTATAAAACCAGAAGCATCCTCCTGAGACTTACAGGGGTTGACTTGGGCAAAAAGCAGACAGTTTGGCGCAAATCATAGAATCTGCACAAACATGGCACGCAGGAAAATGATCGCAAAAGGTTTATAAGTCGGAGGTTTGCATAAGAACAACAGGTTCAAATTTCATGGGCTACCGCTGAGTGGTCCTCTGAGAACGACGGCTGAGAGGGATGGAGTGTGTAAACTGCAGTCGCGTCTCGAAACGACAGGGAGCTGGACTTGGCCTTAACCCTGCACGCGACAGCGAGGAGCTTTGTTTGGACAGGTCACATTGCAGTGTCCAAGAGGGTGATTATGTTGGAACGACGTCTGGTGAAGCAGGGAGAGAAGAGCAGTGGCGAATGAGGACGAAACAAGAGGAGGATAAATAAAGAAGGGAGAACACTTAAAGGATAGAGAGTGAAAGAGGGGGACAACTGAGGGGATGGGGAGCAGAGGGCGGGGGAGACAGAGAAAAGAGGCCTGTAATCATTTAGTCTTGTTGTGTGTCTTAAAATAGAGCTCTCCCAGCCTATAAACAGAAACCTACTATTACTAGTGCACTGACAAAGCAAGTCTTGGACCAGGCGCATGCATGTGAGCAGTTGGGTGTGCACATGCACACCATGGTATGCATGAAGGCTACAGCACACATGGAGCTTGTTACAGCACTGCCCTCTGGGTAATGTGGTTCTGTGAGGGGGCATCAGCAAACTACAACCACAGATCAACTATCAGATTATAATGTTGTTTCTCTGTTCAGTTCCAGGTTTTTTTTTAAATCAGGTTTTCATATGAACTGCGATTTACTTCAGTCACTTAGATCACTAGAGGCTTTTTTTACATCCTTTATGTGCACACAGTGGACAGTGATTATAAAGATAAGCTCCTCAGACGACCTAGTAGTTATATGCTGCGTTCGTCAAGCAGTAAACCACCAATACACCATGGAAACACTCGAACGTTTCTTATTTGGTTTAAAACACTTGTCTCCCTCTGACTGTTATTATCCAGGGTGGTCTCAGGATCAAACAGTCATAAGCAACACTCAAAGGAGATAATATGAAGAGTCTGTAATCAGTTTTGAAACCCTAACCATCTCAACAACATAAAAGTGTATTAGTAAAATCAACTTTCTAGCATCAATTTCAGCATTATAAATAGGATTGGTTTTAGCAACAGGGATAATATGAAAATGAAGACCTTTTCAGAGAAACAGTTGCTAAACATTTCTCCAATATTGCAAAAATGTTTTCTTTGATTAAGTCTGCAGCTATCTGTATTTTTTTAAAGTTTGAGATAATTACCGTTACATCTTTAAAAAAAACATTTAGTCTGAAGATATGGCTGTCCCACCTGTATGTCCCTCTCCGTGTCGGGGTCTTAGTGAGGTTTTATGACTTTGCTCCGGTGCAGTGGGTCTGGGTCTGGACTCCAGGACTCTGCCTCTCTTCCTTAAGGTTTCTGCAAGTTTCTCTCTCAGGTGAAGAAACAGGGACAGACACGATGACTGCAGAGGAACATGTAGACAATAACACTCTTTAGATGACTTATATACACACTTCATGAACAAGTACACAAAAAATCTCTTGAAAGCCTGCTTAAGCAGCTCTCATGCACAAACACACACAGGCACGCACACATATACACACACAAATTCCACCCTCTTTGTTTTTGTGTCTCCACTCACGTCGCTGTCCAGCAGCACAGTTGTTTCTGCACCTCTATGTGCCAGCAGGTACTTTGAGTGGAAGAGGCCTCCGTCAAAGCTGTGCCAAGGCATCAGGGCAGCGCTGGGCAGCGGGCAGCCACTGGCACAGTTAGCACCCAGCAGGTGGCTCAGTCCTCGGACATAGAGAGATCCCAGCTGCACTGCACGGCTGGAGAGGAAAGGCAGCTGAGAGAGAAGAAAGAAAATTTATTTATTTATTTTTTACACAAAACTTCTGCCACTAAACTTGTGCTTTGGATTTGTGAAAGAAACAGCTATTTATCTGTAGCCACCAGCAGGTCCCAATCGAATTCTTTCAGTTTCAAGTATGATAAATGTTTAAATAATTATTTTGTTGTTTACTGGTTAAGACCTGATAAAAAAACAGAAAATGGAAGATGGAAAAGAAAGAGGACATTGGAGGAGGAAAATAAAGAACAAGAGGATGATGATGTAAAGAGAAGGAGGAAGATGATAACAGCAGGCAGATGTTGTGTGTGTGTATGTGTGTGTTCCCTGCCTCTCACCTGTCCTCTGGCACATAGCACTGATAACAAGGATTACCTGTCCACACACACACACACACACGCACACACACACACACACACACACACACACACACAGAGCAAGAGAGAGCCCTGCTTGCCACCTGCTTCCAGTTCACCTTCGGAAAACAATGAACCACTGGACAGAGAGAGACACAAAAGACTAAAGAAGCACACAAAGACAGAAAGAGATCAAGAGCAATGTGAAACAGAAACTAGAGAAAGTGTAAAAACTAGAAGAACATGAGAACACACAATGTGAGAGAGACAAAGATAGCTTGTGTGTGTATGTGTGTGTGTGTCCAGTGGGGTGGAGTTTGCAAATTTGTGTGTAAATAGCTCCATGTGGTGAATGTCAGCCAGAGCAGACAGGCGACTGTCGCCAGTACACTCTCTGTGACACACACGCAGACATACACACACATACACACACCACAATCACAGTTCCATAGGGAAGAATGCTGCACACACACAGCCCCTGTGCCCTAAACGTACAAAAACAGTGTCTCATTTTCTCACAGTTATATATACCTGACATTATATACATTATGTTACATGACATCTTTGTTTAATGTGGTGTGAAGAAATACTGATTCTTGCCTTGCACTGATAAGCGATGAAGGCTGAAAGGTGTGTAGCAAATTTCACAAACACAGTTGTGAAAATGCAAAAAAACACACCACATAATCAAAATTTGACCATTTGTTCAGCCACGTCTGAGTTTAAATCTTTATTATGTGTGCACGGGTGTGTGTGTGTGTGTGTGTGTGAGGATCTTTGGCCTTTTGTGTTTGAGCATTTGTCTGGAATTAATCCATACACTAGTCAACCCTCCCCAGCAGCTCTGAACGTCTCGCAGACAGCATAATCAAATCAACACCCAGCCCTAATTATTGTGTAGCCAACAGACACACAGCAAAAATACAAATTACTGGACATAAGTATGGTAATTAAGCTGTAAAAATAAATGGGGCTACAACATGGCTGCAAGCAGCATAGCCGTTTTCCCAGAGAATGATAAAGCACAGCTGACTCACTGATGCTGGTGTCTGTGAGAGGTCACAAGTTTTATCGACCAAGGTCAGTGAGGACTGTGGAAGGACAGAGGCTTTGTGGCTTCTCTGATCATTCAAATACAGCATTGTTCTTATTTTCATTATCAATCAATTTCATTAATTCACTGTTTTTAAAAATAACTGGAGCATAACTGTTTTGTTTCTGTCAGTTCAGAAAGCTGTTAATTAGTATGTTCTTCTCATATTTTTTTCACTTGCTATAAGGGTCAGAAACTATTTCTGACCTGTGTTTTCCGTAAGGGACCTTGGTTTACTGTAAGCAGCATTGAACATTGTTTTCTCGCAGTAGGAAACACATGCACACACAACATGTCAGGCTACACTTAGACATGAAATAGGAGTGAAAATAGTAATAGTGAGGCGGTAGTGTTTTTTTTTTTGTTTTTGTTTTTTACTGACATTGATTTCTTGAAGCTCCTGAGAGGACTTCATTCTCAGACAGACACTCTGACTCAGGTAAGCATCCACATCCTCTTGAGACACAGACTCCACCTGATAACACACACACACAAAGCAGAAATATATGGTTAGCTAATTCACTCACATTCCAGTGCGTCTTCTACATGGGTCAGTTTGTTTTGTCTGCTTTGTACGCAACATTTCAACAGAGAGAAAAACAACGATGCCAAATACAGAAACAAGGCTGTCTAGTATTGTGATGAAAACAAACAAACCCTGGAGCTATTTAAACACAAAAGTGACGAGTGAATGTGAATGCAGCAGTGCTCAGACAACAACAGCGACTGTTGTCAGTCTCATCTTCAACTGACTACTGACAAGCGGCTCCTTTGACTGGTGACTGACTCGTCAATGTAAATGAATTAACCTAAAGTATCTGTCTGTCTGCCTACTTCAGTCAGACAAAACGTGCAATGTTCCTCCCTGGAAAAGACTCCGGGAGAAAACAACCATAACTTACTGAGGCCCAACTGGGCAGTTTGTTGAAACTTAACTGGTCTTTCACTTTTAAGCTTTGGAGTTCAAAATCCATTCTGATGTACTACTGCTACTAACACTACTACTTTTTTTTCCCTAAGCACGTTCTGAAATCTGAACACAATGTTTGAGATTCTTTCTCTGAACTTTATTACAGAATCGATGGAGAACATGTTATGATTTGTTTACAATTAATTTGTTAGACAGTTGATAAATGAATCTACAATAATTTTTGTTTATCTTCTGCAAAATGACTCGAGAGCCTTCATTCGGGTAATCTGATCCCCTGATCTCTGTTTTGATCTATCCTCCATTAGCTGACGTCAGTGCAAACTGTGCAAACAAAAACCAAATCTCTGCCTTTTTAACATACTTTATAAACGCAGTACATGGATGGATGACAAAGGGGACTAATGTTTATGTGAAAGTCAAAAGCTAAATAACAGAAGAAAACTGAGGTGAATATATTAATTAAATGTTTAAAGCCCTTGGGTGGATATCAGAGCTTTTGTTGACATAAGAGCTTAACCTAAAAAGACCAGTGTCTGTGGCTACACTGAGCCTTCAGTGAGTGGTAATGGCTGACATCAAGCCATGACAATACAACACAACACAAACGTCAACAAGTCATGTTTAACTTCACATCACCACTTAACAAAGGGGCAAAAATAATTGTTGTATATGTGATAGAAATGTAAATCCCTATTCATTCAGATGCTTTGTATGTTAAATTGTTACCAAATACATTTGGTCTTTCATTTGCTGTTTACATAAATCACCTGGTGTAGCTTTATAACCCATATACTGGCATTATCTTGTCTGAAAAGAAATCCAAACTGAATTCTATTGTTCACGTTTGTTTAATTCAACAGCTTATTGTTCATCGAAGGCTTAGCCAAACACGTTGCCCCGCTAATGTAAACCAATGGAGACACAGCATTACAGACGTCATAATTTCACCCAGCATCATGCAGGGATGGCAAAGTGGAAAAAGTACCTGATTAAAATCAGAGAAAATAACACATATGTATTTTCAATGAAACTGAAGTGAAAGTAATTTATATTTCCACTTGTAAGAAAAACATGGCATTACCTGCAGGACTATGTATGTGACCAGGCAGAGAGCTACCAGGAGAGGAAACTCAATGGAACCATATAACTCAGAGAATTCCTGGCAGTCAAAAATCGTCAGGAAGCATGTCAGCTGAAGGGCAGGAACATTCGAACCAGTGCCAAACCACAACAGGTCCAGACTGGGATGACCACCTACAATGTAAAAAACCAAAGTGGGTGTGGTTAGCTTAAGATCCAAGATAGTGACAGTTTTGAGACAGACTATGAGCCTGAAGCATCTTTTTATGGTGATATAAGAGTAGTTTAGTTTGTTTACAGAGAAAAACATAGTTTATAGGAAACTTTTAAACAATATTTAAAAGCACAAGAATCCTTTTGTGGCTTAACATCTTAAGCATTACAAAATGATCAAGTGTATTACCCTCTGACTCAGAAACATTAAACAGAACTACATTCTGTCCAAACTTTAGGCCAACAACACAGAGTGACAGACAGACAGACAGACAGACAGACAGAAGAGCAGGTACAGTACAGGGGAGGCTGACTGGGACAGGGTGGACCATGTCAGGTTCCCTCAGAGGGTTTCCAGGGTAGACAAACCATTCCCTAATCGCTGGAGTGTCAACAGTGCTGCCTGAAAACACACAAAAAGCCAAAGTCAGACTGTGGGTATGAGCCTTTAAATACATTACAACAAAGAGTAAATACTGAGGTGTGAGTATTTGTTTGTTTGTCTGCATTTACATGTGCAAATGTGCTTTCTGTTGTGTGACTGCATAACCGCAGGGACAATTGCCTGTGTTTAGAACCTTAAAGTGTCTTTGCATTTGTCTTTGTGGGAAACCTGTGATTCCTCCGCTACGTTTACTGTCCTACCATCATGACCGAGCAGCAGTGCGTAGATGTGCTGTCTGCAGCGTTTGTAGACAAGAGCCTGAGGCAGCAGTTCAGTGTCGTCTTCATCTTCTAGAGTGTTGCTGCATTCAACAACTCCCTCACACACAACACTGTAAACCAGAAAACCCTCTGCTGCTATATGCTTCTCTCTGCATGCCTGGGGACAACCACATTGTGGAGAATATATGACCAATCTGGCATGTGGTGCACTCAGAGTTAAAAAGACATGCTCTACATGAATGGGACATATAGCATACCTTTAGTACTTCTGGACTAACATATTTCTCTAGTGGAGAAGTCGAAGGAGTTGCAGAGATGTCATCTCCTTGAAACACTTCCTGTCCTGGTAGTAAGTACGAGCAGATCCCCCTCTTCAGGAGTTCTCTGTGAGGAGCTGATAGATTCATGGACTGGAGGACGTGCTCAGCCTTTTCCTCCTGTCTGCCCCACAAAGAGGTCACAAGCTGGGATACGGCTAGAACCATGTGCCCCTGAGAATCACTGTGGTGTGCTGCAAGATTACTTTTCCTGTGTAACAGTGGTGCAATGTTGTCATAAGATGCATTGGAGGAAACATCAGCTGAGAACAAACATAACAATAAAAGCCCAGACACCTGTATGTTGCCATGGCATTGTTCCTGATGTGCTGCATCTGCTCCTGTGAAACCACGTCGTTACCAAGGAGACAAGCCAGGAGTGGTAACTGGGTAACAGCTAGTCCAGTGGCTTGGCAGAACCTCTGTTGGTCGTACAGGACAGTGGTGAGGCTGTTTATTTGCAGCTTTTCCACCGACAAGTAGGGTGCACTTTAAAAAAATTAAAACCAGATAAAACAATGTATCCACATTTCCATGACTTATCAATACCGTGAGGTGAAGTAACTGTGGCTGAGGGTTTTTTCTGGTTAGCGAAAAGAGGTAGACTCTTTTGTTGTTTACAGCTGGCATTTACTAAATGGAACAATATGACAAACCTGTCATATATGATGAAGTCTGAGTCCTGTCCCAGGATGCCCATGCAGGTATACTGACGAGCATAGCTTGCAATTTCATAATCAGCCTCCTTCACTGAGCAAAACACTTCTTGACCTAAGGATCTGGAAACAAGAATAAAACTGATCAAATAAAAACATTAATTCTGCCAACAACTGAAGGAACATGCACATCTATGTGTCTAAACTTAGTAAACTTAAAATTAAGTCTTTACTGAATTATTGGTGTTTCTTATCAGTAACAGGGCTGCTGAGTTGTAATAGCTGACCTAAGAGCAAAGCGTGTGAATGTTGCCAGAGCAGAGGGCAGGCAAAAGAGCTCTCTCCCAGGCTGCTCTCCACGTGCCTTGATGTGATGGAATAGTTTAGAAATGTCCCCATTAACTCTGCGTCTCCTCTTCACCTATAGACAGGAGAGGATGTTTGTATACAGGAAAGTGAGAAGTACTTCATGCTTACGCATTCAAAAGTAACTGTCAATTAATTCTATAATAAAAACAGTTGTGCTTTGGCAATCTCGAGACATAGACTGGATTGCACTGTTTCTTTTCTCACCCACTCCTGTCTCTTCTTCTCCTCCACCACTCCATCAAAGAAGAAGACCAGTCTGATCCCGGCAGATTTAAATGCCTCCACCCAGCTTTTCAGGACATCCATGTATTCCCTCCACTGACCCCCACACACCCAGTTCTTACATGAGTACCAGTGGCGCAGACAGGCCATCCCATCCACAACAAGTGTGGGACCTACATGTGAGTGAAATTACAAATGTAACAGGGAGCAAGCCACGGTCTCAACACCCACCTTTAACACTTATTATAATTTGGTTTACAAAGCTACCAGCTCTAAACCTTCAACACTTTGCTCTCTATGGGCTGTCACAGATCTGTATTGCTGCCAACATTACTCTTATCTTGAAAACAACCAGGATCGCTGATGCTGAGTCTGCACATTTTGTTGTGAAGTGTTTTGTTTTTTTTAATTGATGACTGTATAAATGCAACCAGTTTTAAAACTTGAAATTACTAACGCCAATATTAGAAGTATGTACGCTACAGGTGAAATGTTTTGATCAGCACTGTACCTGTGCTGTTGGCTGTGGTTGTGCTTCTTCTGGCAACATGTTGTGTGGCCATCTCTCTCAGGTCCACGTTCACACAGACTTCTGGACAGCATCTGTCCATAAAGTACTGCAGACCTTTTACACCCATCCCTACACAGGACACACTGCAGCACAGGGACTGACACTGATTCTACTGTAAACTTCACTGCTACTTAGGATGGGCAGTAGGACGCCAGTTTATCGGACTGTTATTCGGATATCAGGTGTTCATTACTAAGTATTCAGTGGATGAGACTGTTCCACGCGCGCGCGCGCACACACACGTACACACACACACACACACACACACACAGAGTGCAGCGTCGGATCAGCTCCGATTAGAATTCGGCTGATCGTGAAGCTGAATGCTAACAGTTAGCTTAGCTTCCAGACGCGATAAAATAACCGCCTCTCATGCAGCTGTGTTTCCTTTTCTTACCGGCTCAATCAAATTATACTAACGTATGGCTACAAATAGCTTTGCATTCGTATATTACTCTAAGCGATCGGTAAATGCTTTCTTCAAAATGATTATATTTATGAAAAGCATTCAACAAGACGCATAACCTCGGTGTTAATGCAAATTACTTCCTGTGATTTACGCGTGACGTCATTACGCTGCTCAAAGGGCACACGTGCTCGGCGCACGACCTACAAGGAAACACCATGGCTATGGAAATGCACTTAATAAACATACATAAAGTAAAAAATGCTTACAGTAAAAGCACCTGAACTATTAGATTATTATTTTTATTGTTATTACAGCTATTACAGAGTACCATTGTGTCACAGATTTTACTTATTTATAATGGTATAATAGTATATATGTGTAGTATAATATATGTAGTCATATATAGGATTAGTCTGTGAAAGAATTGAGGGAAGAATCTGCGTTATAAATCTGTCAGGAATATTACCTTTGGATGAAATAAATGTGTACCTCTGTGGGACGTACCATGTCATTTCTGCTGTTAGATAACATTTAAAGATAAAACATAGATAAATACAATTTCCTTTTAAATAAAACAGGGTGAGTTTAAAGAAGCAGAAAATGAGAACACATAAGTGTGTGTGTGTGTGTGTGTGTGTGTGTGTGTGTGTGTGTGTGTGTGTGTGTGTGTGAATGAAAATGAACAATTTACAATTTAAGTGTTTGTGTCCTCCCTGAACAACTCTCCAGGCTAGGATCAGAGACGGGCTAATTGCTCTCCAAGCTCTCCTGGAGAATGGAGAGTCACAAGCTATTAGGTCTACCTTCTTAACACAAAGCACCCCCGTCCCTTCAGCACTATTGTTTGAGTTCAAGAAACAATGGCAAGAATAAAGAAAAGGGACATATGCTGGCTGTCAGTCCAGCTGTCAGCATCTGTCGTCCCTCAGCCAGATGCTCTATGTACTGGGACGACAATCTAAACCCCTCCTTGTCAACTGATCTTCAGGAAGGGAGGACCTATGTTGTAAATCTACACTGAATAATTGCACTGAAAAGTTATGACTGTGCTACCCATGAACGCCACATTTAGATACATATCCCTTAACCAAAATGACTGATAGCTATAACTCTGTTTGAGGTAATTTTATCCTGCAGAGGCTTTTGGGAAACAAAACCTGCGCAGATGTTAAATCAGCACCTGCTCTACCCATTCATCTCTTCATCCATTTTTCACAAGGCAACAGATTTATGTTCATAACTTACGAGTTGTGGAGTGGAACATCATTTTATCAGGATTAGACCTATGTTAATGGCCTCATAATAAGATTGCCTCCTCCATGGTTGGATGGCGAGGGGCGTTGAAGACTAATCAAATATAAGATGAATTTCTGCAGTTTTAAATTAAATAGTGAAAGAAAAAAAAGGCTATGTAAGGACCTTGTATTGCATTAACTGGGGTTTGGAGTTGCAGGTCAAGGACATTTTTTTCATATTATTTTTTTTTTCATTTCTGTTTGGATGTTTTGAAGAATGTACTTCATTAACTTAACAAACTTGACTGGATCGCTTGAGCTGGTCAGAGCTCTGTGTTTCTGCATCCTGAGAGCAGTGCACACACACCTAGATGTTCTCACATGGACATACAGTATGTTGTACTTAAATACACGCTTTTATGTATTCTCCGTAAATGAACATAATAACCAGCCCTGAGACAGGACTTACATAATCCTACATTACCATTTGCAGCAGTCAGTGATTTTATCTGTTGCCTAATCACACTGGATCTTTTCAATTTCCTCCTCCTCTTACACTGACTCATTCTTCTCTTCAGTCTCCTCCCCTTGAGTTCCTCCCCCTGTTGCCTTCCTCTCCTCCCCGCTCCTGACCAAAGCTTGACTCAGGAGAAACAGAGGCAGATGTTCCAGGAGCACACGACTGCCCTCAGCCCTGCCCCCCAATACCTCCCATTTGTACTGGATCAGCAGTTAACCCCCGGAAAGAATTGACCATACAAGCACGCACACACATACAAAGAGCACTGCTGCCCAAATCTGTACTGGCTCAACAGTTGTCCAACTGAATGAACAACACACACATACACACTAAGTGGTGCCCGGATCCCCTCAGTGTCCCTGATAGTAGCCACCCTGGGGTCAGGGTCCAGGGCCCCAGTTCTCTCTGGGCAGCTGGTCTGGCTAATCCTGCTGCTGGAGGCCACTGGTTCTCAAACCAAAGGCCAAGGACCCCCAGGGGGCCGCAGGGCAGAGAGCTCAGGGAACAGGGAGTGCGTGCAGTTTGTTAAAAATTTAGGTTTTTTTTCTTTCCTTTCTTGCTTATTTACATGTTTTAGGTCCAAATCAAACATTGAATGTCACTGTTGAATGGAAAATTAGGGGCTGGGTCATCATCTTCACAAATCTGACACCTCATCAGAAATAGATTTGTTTTTTTTCCAGCCACAAGCTGTTCAAACCCACAGAATGTAAGACACATCCTAATCAAAACACCTAATATTACGTTATTGGTCAATTTAGAAATTACAAGGAGATGTGAAATGATACCCAACGTATTTAGAAGTTTTCTTAAAACACAAGGTGGTGACTTGGTAAATAGTCCTGCCAGCAACCCGAAACGCATAAATATTCAAAAGACAGAAATGCTATTATTCATATGACAATTTAGCTTTAAAACGTATCTAAGTGCTTAATTGACAACCAGAACAGATCTAGTGATGAACTGAACAATTAACGGACTGTTTCAGCTTTACACAACCAAGAAGCAGTGGTAAACAGAACAGTGATAGAAATATCTTCATGTGACAATTAGGAATACTGAAATTTTTAAAGAGGATTAAAAGACCATTACATACCTATTTTAATTCAAGACTGACTATATATTTACCTGCTAAATAGAATTACTACCTTTCATAAAATAAAATAAAAAACAAACAGATGGCCAGGATACCAGGGCTTTGCTGTATCAGACTTTGTATAACACATCAAGGCTACCAGGTGTTGTAAGTTACCACATTCCTGACTTGGTTGGTAGGTAGGCAGCCTCAGGTCTTGTGGCTCAGCTGGGGAGGGGACATGAACGTCTCATGTTTCTGACATCACTATTTTTGTTGTTTCTGTTTTTTTAAATCCATCAAGTCACTTAGTTACACAACTCTCCTCTTATTTTTATAATCTGCACTGTAAACATCCCCCCTGTGTGTCTGTGTGTATCTCTCTCTATCCAGAACAAATGCTTTATGACAGCAACACTATCATTTTGCTGTTGTTAAAGCTGGGTGCAAATTAAAATTCTCCGTCAGCACGAGTTCTAATTAAAAACAGGATTCTTGCCTTGTCATGTGGGAACCCAGCATAGAGGGAGTGACATTTGCTCTGGCTCAAAGCGAACGATCCAGAGTCCCTGTGAACTTTCTGCAACTGACCAGACCAAAGGCTGCCACGCTATGTGCAACAGTTAGTGCGTTCGGTGTGATGGTGATGATGTGGAGGTTCCCACGATGGCCATCCATCCATTTCTTGCCTCACATGCACACACATGCACACACACACAAACACAGGCCATATGGCCACCTCATACCCATTGCATGCCTCCACTGTAGCCCACAGACCCGAAGCTGCTTCACCTACAGAGGCATTAAGCCTTTAAATTGCAAAAAGATGAAGAGATGAGTGATGGTGGGATGACAGAGAGATGGGAGGAAGAGGATGGTGGAGATAGGATCAGGATAAGGTAGATAGATATAAGGAGAAATGAATCGACTTCATGAAGAGCTGGAGGTGAGGGGAGTTGGTTGGTGTTGTGGTGTTTGGTGAGCAGATGGCCGAGGCTCGAGGGGAGGCGTGTCTTGTCCTCGCGACCCTTCACAAATCACACGGTTCTCCCCCGAGGGGCTCGCGACTCGGCGTTCAATAAGAATCAATGGGAATTACCTCGCGAGAGAAAGGGATGAATGGGCGGCGGGGCGCGAGACCTCTTCCTTTGTTGTTCCCCTGCGTGTCACAGAGCTCCTGGTCTCAAACGCACACACACACACACACACACACCAACGCACACACAAACACACGCGCGCACACGCAGTTACATATACACATAGACAATAGGAAAGCACTTCAGTTAAACAATCGACCTCCAGTTAAACAATTTTCAAACCTCACACACACACACACGTGCGCATGCACGCACGCACACACACGCACATACAACTACACACCACGCACACAAAGGGATCAGAGGGGAGGAGTTCCTGCGGTTTCCTTAAGACACAATTAGAAGATCTCCTGGCATAAATTATGTTTCAGAGGAAAATGTCATCTCGATGTTGGTGAGTGTGCGGGGAGGAGGGGGGGGGGGGGGGCAACT
>JAFBJQ010000179.1:1316934-1333418 GCA_016785345.1 Trinectes maculatus | reverse complement strand
GGGGGGGGGGGGGGGGGGGGGGGGGGTCACTTTCCATCTCACCATGCCTCTCAGTCACGGTTTGCTGGCGTAATCGGAAAATGTGTGCCACGTCATGGTGATGAATGACTGATGGTATATTGGCCTAATACAGGGAGGGAGAGAAAGAACACCGTGCACCTCTGAAAGTCGGGATGAGTGTAAATAAAAGGCTTCGGGAGAGGGATTTTACGCCACGCCACATAGCAGCATTGTAGGCTATTGAGAAGGGGGCTGAAATCAACTGGTTAATGAAATGAGCAGCTCGGAGCAGCGTCCTATAGCTAAACACACATAGGGGTATATGGGAAGACTGTGGCAGGCAGGGATAATAGTGTTAAAGCTTAAGGTTAAAGGCCCCTCAATCAGCCTCAGAGGCTGCAAAGAGCACATAGTGGAGGCATTAGACATAGCTCCCTTATTTATTTGCACACTGACCCAGAGGGAGTGATAGCCCAGCTGGGTCATCAGACTTATGCAATGATGGGACACCAGCAGCTCTGCCACAACACAGTGCATCAGCACTGTATGTGTTGACATGAAGGTCCTGTGTCGTGGGATCAGTAGAACCACTTCAAAGAGGGAGCAGCAATTTGAGTCGCTGATAATCCTGTGTTTGTGCTCATATGCAAACACCTTGGACTTGATGACTCTGAACTAATAACCACTAGTTTTACATAAGGCATCAATATCTGTCCCAACACACTAATAAAGCGGTCATTCGGAACAGGAGGCCCTTTCTCGATCTTTGTCATGGTGGTGTTTTTGTGCAGGTTGAGTTGACTGACAAGTGTGACAGCAAAACACAATCAGCTGACACTTCTAACCAATCAGCAGCTCCTTTCCCAGATAGCCAGATAAAGTGATAGATAGATTGATAGAGTTTAAATTACAGTTGACAGCTGACATGCTCTTTGCCCTGCTGGGGATAAGCTCATAATAACAACATCATGCCAACAAGTGGGAATCTTTTCCCACATTCGTTTGCTTATACACAGATATGTTTATTACACCGGTTCAATTGTTGTGTTACTTGTACAATATGCAGTATACTACTTGTGTGCTATACATTACTGTGTTGTGTCCTGCAGGAAAATAGATGTTTGTCCATCAAGCATATTGTAGATTATTGTTTATGCAACTGGTACTGCTCTCTCTCCCCCTCTCTCTCTCTCTCTCTCTCTCTCTCTCTGGTGATGTATTATTGTGGGAGAGCAGGTGCTGCCGACCCAATTACCATACAGCTGAAAGCACAAAGAAAAAAACTTTTACTCCCTCTCTGCCTCTCCCCCTCCTCCTTCCCCCCGTCTCCTCACAAAGTCTCTTAATGACAGCCACGCGAGTGACACACCACCAAGTCTCTTTTACTGCCTCCACCAAAAAGCAACACACAGGCATGCGGTGAGGAAGGTGTGTTGGCCTGCCGCCAGTGTGTGTGTGTGTGTGTGTGCGTGTGTGTGTGTATGTGTGTGTGTGTGTTTGGATTTGCTTTCAGGGTTATTTGCCCGTCAAACCTCCTGACAGTGGTTCAAAATATAATTTGCTTCAGAATAAGTGGATGGGATGTGGAAGATGTTTACTAAAGGAAAATGGCTTGAGAAGCAAATGCTTGGCATTCACGTTTATTTATAACTGAAGTTATTATTTCATAATAATATTATCAGCAATTAAATCAGCGACTCATTGTATCACAACAAACTGAGTCTAACACGATGCGGTAAATAAATGTTTACATGACGGGTGCGCACGTGGGGAGGCACAGTGCAGACCGCGCATAGTAGCCAGGAGATTAAAAAACAAGATAAGTAAATGAGAACAGATCGACTTGTTTGGGGGGTGGGGGTTTGGGCAGGGGGGCAGAGTGGTGGAGGACCACGGCTGGGTAACACCATAGGAATGCGGCGGAGCAGATGGTCGTTGTAGCGCGGTGGGGACGGCTGGCTGGCCGGCTGGCCATGCAGGCACCGGGCCAAGCGCAGGCTTCACCATAACCCCAGCTATGAGAGCCACCCTCGCACTGGCCGCTGCTATATAAATCACCCGATGCTGTGATGTGGAGGCTTTCGTGCAGAGGTTAAAGAATTTGTCGGAATGTAAATGGGCCCAGTGTGTTGCGCCGTGGAGGAGGGAGGCATCAGGGGAAGCATGGGGTTGTTGCACATTTAACAGCTCAGTAGCCATTTGGTCTGTCCCTTTGAGAGAGGGAGAGGAGTGGGGGCGGGTTTGGAAAAGTTTTGTGGCACCCCCCCACCCCACCTCCCCCCCACTCTTTCTTTGTGAGGGGCGGACTTGTGGTGGTGGTGGAGGGAGGGGAAGAAGAGGAGCAGAGGCTCATTTGCATCTTATTACCCTTCGCCTGCTGGCCCGGTATAAAACCCTGTGCAGGGCAGGAGACCCATCAGACAAACACACACAGACACACCGAGAGAGAGAGAGACAGACAGAGAGAGAGAGACTTGTTTTCTGTGTTCTCTTATAGGATCAGCATATCATTATGAATCCAGTGGAAAAATAAACAAGGCCGTCGAGAGCTGCCTGTCTCATTCAGACACTGATTGGAATTAACTCTTGTATTTCCAGCCGGGATTTTTTTCCCCCTTTTTTTTCATTCACGCTTCTGTTGAGGATTATTTCACACTGTAAAGAGCGTTTTCCCTCAGTGTCGTGTTGGGGAAGCAGAGGATCAGACGCAGCAGGGGAAACGTTTCACTCCATCCTCTTCCCTCCTCCTCGAGAGTTCACCTTGACTGTGACTGAACGGGAACCGTCACCACTTTCTCCATGATTGTTTGAGCCGGGCCACACGGACCTGTGGAGCGTTCACTGCCGGTTGAAGGGCTGTCAGCACCATGGGACGCCTGTCTCTGCTCCTGGTTGTCACTCTGTCCCTGCTCACCTGCCAGGTATGTCCAATCATCACATTCAAGCTTATTAATAACCAACCTGCCACCACTGTATTAATTTGTGTGTGTGTGTGTGTGTGTTTTTAGTATTATTCTCACTGCTTAAGAGTAACACTCCGATTTCCGTAAGTACCATGAACTCACCTGTCGCACTAATTGACTGTGTGTGTGTGTGTGTGTCACCTGTGTAGGTGTTTGGCTCCGGAGTGTTTGAGCTGAAGCTGCAGGAGTTTCTCAACAAGAAGGGAATAACGGGAAACACCAACTGCTGCCCCGGAGGAGCCGCAGCTCGGCCGCACGGCCACCAGCAGTGCGAGTGCAAGACGTTCTTTCGGATTTGTCTGAAGCACTATCAGGCCAACGTGTCCCCCGAGCCTCCCTGCACCTACGGCGGCGCTGTGACTCCGGTGCTCGGCTCCAACTCCTTCCAGGTGCCCGAGACCAATGCGGACACCTTCACCAACCCAATCCGCTTCCCCTTCGGCTTCACCTGGCCGGTGAGTACGACAGTTAACGCGTGATAGATTATTATTATTTTTTATCTATCACAGAATGTTAACGGAACTTCAACCACGCAGCGATAATAAACGAATTGTTATCGAACATGTTGGGGAGCGTGAATCGTTGTGCGTTTGATGAGTAGTTTTTGTTTTGGATAATTCAGTGTAACTCGGCAACCGTGAGTGACGTCACATTGTGGGGGCGCCACCGTGGGGGTATTGTGGTCCTGTTTCAGTGGGGCGCATTATCTTTGAAGAGCGCAGAACGCAACAGATGCTCCCAAACGCAACACTTGTGAGGCTCTTTGTCAGCGGAGGGAGAGAGAGAGAGGGGCCATTGTAGTGTTTCTGTGCTGTGTGGTGGGATAACGGGGAGGGGAAGAGAGAGGGTGACTGTGTGTGTGTGTGTGTGTGTGTGTGTATATATGGGGGTGGGGGGGGGGGGGGGGGGGGGGGGGGGGGGGTTCACCCTCTCTCCTCCGACCTGCCGTGGTGGGAAATCTAACATCCTCGGAGTTGGCACATCATTGGCAGCGCAGCGTGAAATTCCGCCTCGTTTGCTTTAACGCCGGTGCGGGAGTGTGATAGTGGCAGGGTGTGAAGAGGGAGAAGGTGGTAGTAGTAATAGTAGTAGTAGTAGTAGTAGCCCTTATTAGGCCCCTAATCAACACGGGAATTAGGCTGTGAAGTTTATTGGGAGGCCTCCTAATGGCCCTGTGGTGCTCCACGCAGAGGAGGGAGGCCTCCAGGCCAAGCAGCTGTTGACTCTCTCTCTCTCTGTCTTTCCTCAGGGGACGTTTTCACTGATCATTGAAGCTCTGCACACTGACTCCCTGGACGACCTGACAACAGGTGGGTGGCAGCCACTGTAACTCAAACACAGGCCAGAAGGCTGACGATGGTGGCCTTGTTTTCCCCCAGTGGCACATTTTCACCCAGTCTTCACAAGAGTGAACCGCAATGTACAAAATGCAGCACCACTTCCTGACATGAAACATGTAAACATGTAGTGTATAAAATGGCACATTCTTTGATTTTCTCTGTCATGATGATAAATGATGACTAAATGAAAGACAGTGGGGAGATATCTGCTGCTGTTATCATTATCTCAATGCTTATCACCACACTAATGGTGACTAACTAGCACCAGGGAGTGTTGGTGTTAACAATAATGTTTACATTGTGTAATCAATCCATATATTAGTGAAATGAGAACGCAGAGTTTATACATTTACTTGATTGTTTGAATTAAGGCAGCAGCATCCACCATTTCTCTGTCTTAAGAACAGCTCTGTGGCGGCCATGTGGTCAAAACTATAAGCATATTTCAATTATATTTGTTGTGAACGGTAATTTAATGAAGTATTTGTGGCAGCTTAGCATTTAGTCGTAATACTAAAAGTGATTAACTTTTGCAGAGAACCCAGAGCGGCTGATCAGCAGAATCACCACTCAGCGTCACCTCACCGTGGGAGAGGAATGGTTCAAAGACATGCAGACTGCCGGCAGGACGGAGCTCCGTTATTCTTATCGCTTCCTGTGTGATGAGCACTACTACGGAGATGGCTGCTCTGTCTTCTGTCGACCCCGGGACGATGCGTTTGGGCACTTTACCTGCGGCGAGCGCGGAGAGATCATATGCAACTCCGGATGGAAGGGACAGTACTGCACTGAACGTAAGTGGCTTTGGTTTTATAATCAGCATTATCTGACAGCTGGTTTAGAGCACCATGTGAAAAGGAGAAATGTTCTAGGATTATTTGTGTTTGTACAGAGCTGTTTGTGGGGTTGATAAGTTTTAAGAGGAGCACATGCAGTAGATTGTGATGTTTACATAGAGTGGAGCAAACTGCCTCAGTATGTGAGGAATAATATATGGATGTTTACATTAGTTTTTGCTTTGCTTTTCAATTCCGAGATTAAAAACAAACATTTCATTGTCAAAACTGTAAAGAGCCATAAATGAAGACTGATTAAAGTCTATTTTTAAAGACGACTATAAAAAATGAATTTCCATCAGTCATTTACTTATCATTATTATTTAGGGACTTTTTCCACCTCCTAATGTGGGGCCCGTGTGCAACAGGCGTCAGTTAGTTATCCCATACCACCAGAGGCCTCCATTCTAATGAGCCACACTGGCTCCACAGTAATTCACACGCCGCGTGCCTTCCATTAGACCACTGCGGCCTCCTTGCCCCAGACCTCCTCCCCGATTGGCCAAGTGGGGGTCCTGTATTGTTGCTGCTCAGGCTGTTGATTGGCCAAGCAGGGTTGTGTATTGTTGTGGAGGGGGCAGCTGCTCGGTGAGAGGAGACAATGGAGCAGCTGTCTGGTGGTTAGCTCCACACAGACCAGCTGGCCCTGGGGGAGGAGGAGGAGGAGGGGAGTGAGGAGAGACGGGAGGAGGAGAGCAGCCAAAGGAGAGTGGAGAAGAGGAGAACAGTGAGAAGAGAGGAGGAGAAAAGAGGGGATAGGTGAATGGAAGAGGAAGAGAGGAGGATCAGAAGGAGGGGTGGGGGGCAAGGGTGAGAAAAGGGACTTCTGACCCACAGTCAAGGGGAGAAAAGGGGCTTTGTGTGGGAGGCTTTTGTGTTCGAGAACAACCATGTTAAAGGAGAGGGCTTGTGGGCCGGTTCCCCACTATGGTGACCAAAGCTGTCCTAGGCCCCGTTGATGCTGTTGTTGCTGAGCGGCAACATCTTCTGAAACGTTTACAGTATGCAGTCGGCAATGAGCTGATGTTACCCGATTACAAGAAGTGACATGCAACATCTAACACAGTTTACTAGGCTTTAATGAGTGTGTTGAAAAAGAGGGAGAGAATGAAAGAGGCTGTAGAAAGACGGACAGGTAAATAAACTGGAGAGGCCGGCTGGCAATAGTTTGAAAAGGCTCTGATGGAGAACAAACACCAGATTACCCATAATTCACCTGTCAGCTTTTGTTTTCTCTTTCCAGCGATCTGTCTTCCTGGCTGTGATGAAGAACATGGCTACTGTGATAAACCAGGAGAGTGCAAGTAAGTAGAGAAAAACAAGGAAATGTATTCTCATCTAAGCTTAATTGTTGATTTTCTTTTATCATAGTTTTCCTTATTTGCTCCTTGTTAGGAACAGCCGTTAATATATGTTGTGTTAACAGGTGTCGTGTGGGCTTCAGTGGACGTTATTGTGATGACTGCATCCGTTACCCGGGCTGCCTCCATGGCACATGTCAACAGCCCTGGCAGTGTAACTGCCAGGAGGGCTGGGGTGGGCTCTTCTGCAACCAGGGTGAGTTCACTAAGAGTTTTACTCCTTTACTGGCATCACTTGAGTCTCAATATTCCTCTGTATTATAATTAAAACATTTTTTTATAAAGTTAGATAAAAGTTAAATTAAAGTTGTTGTTTTTTTATTGCTGATGCTTTCAGATCTGAACTACTGTACACACCATAAGCCCTGTCTTAATGGCGCCACGTGTACCAACACTGGCCAAGGCAGCTATACTTGCTCCTGTCTACCTGGATACACAGGGGCCAGCTGTGAGATCCAGGTAAACGAATGCTCTGGAAATCCCTGTCGCAATGGAGGCAGCTGCATGGTGAGTACTACATGAGAAAAATATGTAGAAGAATATGAGCAAGGTGATGCCTTCATAAAAACGACGTACAGTCGTAGTATATTCTGGAAAACATCTTAAATTCAACCACTGTTTATTCTCTTTAGGATAACGAGAATGGCTACAAGTGCACCTGTCCACCGGGTTTCTATGGCAACAACTGTGAGTTGAGTGCGAGCACCTGTGCAGATGGACCTTGCTTCAATGATGGACATTGTGTTGACAACCCTGAAGGTGGCTACTTCTGCCAGTGCCCAATGGGATACGCTGGTTTCAACTGCGAGAAGAAAATCGACCACTGCTCCTCCAACCCGTGTTTAAATGGTACTTGGTCTTTTGTGTCTTTTATGTTTACATTCAACATTCAGCTGAACCAGAGCCAAGAAGTGAAATGTCTGGGAGCTAACCCTGAATCTCTCTCTCAACCCATTTCCCCTCTGCAGGTGCAGAATGTGTAGATCTGGTGAACTCCTACCTCTGTCAGTGTCCCGAGGGATTTTCTGGACCGAACTGTGAGGGCAGCAGCAGCATCTCGGGACACTGCCAGTCTTTCCCTTGTCAGAACGGAGGGACGTGTCAAGAGGGAGTGGACGGCTACACCTGTACTTGCCCTCCAGGTATAAAAGCTCTTAACATTATCATTTTCTTCTGATTATGTTTTACTATATTTTGTTTTGTGAAGCTTTATACAAGTTTTGTTCTAGACTCTTAAACTTTGCTTCATCTGCAGGCTACACTGGCAAAAACTGCAGCTCGCCCATCTCTCGTTGCGTTCACAACCCCTGTCACAACGGAGCCACCTGCCATGAGCGTGGCGGCCGGTATGTCTGCGCCTGTGTTCCTGGCTATGGTGGACACAACTGCCAGTTCCTTTTACCCGAGGTTCCCAGAAATCAGCCTGTGGTGGATGGACCTGACCGGCGATATTCTTCACCAGAAAACGGCAATGTTGAAGATGAGGAGGATGACAATAGTGGATTCCCATGGACAGCAGTGTGCGCCGGAGTCTTCCTTGTTCTTGTGATTCTGATTGGCTGCTCGGTGATAGTGGTGTACATTCGTGTCAAACTGCAGGATCGGCAAAGTCACCACAGTGACAGTGTCCACAGTGACAGCCACGAGACCATGAACAACCTGATGACCACCAACAATTGTCTGCGCAGTGACAAGGAACTGGGCACTATGATGACAACATCGATTAAAAACACCAACAAGAAGGCAGATTACCATTCAGACATTGCTGGTTCATTGAGTGGTCTGAGTGGAATCAGCGGGCTCAACGGATCAGAGAAGAATGGCTTTAAGACTCGTTATTCCAGTGTGGAGTACAACCTGGTCCATGAGCTCCGGCCGGAGGAACTACTGCAGTGTAAGGAAGAGGAGCACGAGGAGCCAGAGGTCAAGTGTGAAGTGCTGGATGAATTTGACTCAGAGGAAAGCTGCAGGAAGAGACACAAAAGGTACACACCTTCTTAAAAATCAATGTACTTGTGTAGTACTGAAGGCAAAGCGATTATCTGCATCCATAAGCTGTAGCATTTGTTGTTTGAATGATAATAATTCTGAATCTGTTTACTGTTTGTCCCACAGTGATGCATCAGAGAAGAAACATGACGATGATTTGCCAAGCTGCAACGAGGCAAAGTATCTGTCATCCAGTGAGCTGAACTATCACGCAGCATGTGACTTGAAATACCAGTCAACCAGTGACGTAAAATACCAGTCAACCACGGATGCTGAATACCACTGTCCCAGTGACAGCAGGTGCCAGGGTCCCACTGACACCAAATACCAGTCCATTTATGTCATATCGGACCAGAAAGATGAATGTATCATTGCAACAGAGGTTAGTACACAGAAATAGATTTGTCTGCCTTGCAACTATATCATCTAAAGAAAAAAACTTGCACTGCACTTACACTGTGAACAAAGATACACAAAACACTGATGTTTTTCTTCCTGTATTACAGGTATGATACCTGTACAGATCAGATGATTAGACAAGATTCCACTGGCTGGTGGTGAGCCATACACTCCAGCCCTGAGCAGTAGAGCTCAGCTTGTCTACTGGAGGTTTTACTCCTGCTGTTTGCTGCTGTTCCCTGGGATTTACTGGAGGACTTTGAGCAGAGGTGTTGTTGAGCCAGCTCAGAGTCAGTACTGACCCGGCGAGGCCTAAGGACCTTTTAGTACTATGAATGAACATATGACATTTTTGCCCCCCTCAGTGGATGTAAGTCTAACGCGACTGGGTGCTATGGACCAAGTACCAAAAGGCAGTGCTAGCAGTTGTACAAACTTTGTACAGACACAGTACTGAACACGCTGTCACGCATATAAGATGTAACTGCTCGAGGACTGATGCAAGGATGAACTCTTCTCTCTTGATTAAAAAGTGAAGCATTGACTTGTTTACCGATGATATTGTAGTACCACGGAGTACTGATTGAATGAACAGTTTAGTACCTTTGGAGTACAAGGAACTTGAAGTACTGTTGTAGTACTTTTATGTGCAGTGTAAAAGCTGCCACGTGTATTGGACAGTTCATGTTCTGTGCAGTGCTGCAGAGTATAGGATGGAGAGGTGAAACTGCAGCTGCTAAAATTCCAGTTTAAAATATGTTGATTGGCTAAAATAATCGAAGAGCACAGCAGAACAGTTACATATCTTAAACTATGCAGCACTGACAGAGACTGTGTTGGCTGAGCTGGTTCTCAGCGGAAAATAAAGAACTGAAGATTCCAGTAGTGACTGCAGATCGATCCAACATGGATCCTGTTGGGCCATACTGGCCTCTGACCCCTGAAGGTTATGATACACAGGGCGATGTTTTGGGCAGGGTGACCCAGGAAACTCTTTCAGTTTCAGTGGACAAACAAAGGAAGACAAAGCATAACAAGACTGGTTAGATTGAACTTCATTTGCTGCGTATTCATTTACAAAGAATCCCTGGGTTTGGTAAAAATTAATGTTGCAGCAATTGTCAAAACTGTCCTCTGATAATGATGTCATGTTTCCACGGGAGCTACAATGGACTAGTCTTAACTGCCAAGACCTCATTGCACTATGGAGGTGTGTGTGTACAGAAGGTGTGATATCTTCATGTGGTGTCAGATGTATGCACTGCCCACTCCCTCTCCCTTTTACTCCCAGCCTTCCACAATTAGCCAGTTGAAGGACACCATCACCTTGCCTGCCATTGCTTAGGATCATTTGTTTTTTTATTTTATTTGTTATCTAAAGAAAAATGTATTCTTTTTAATTTAATGATGTAATTATTTGTGTTTCATTTTGATGTTTTGTTTTTGTTAAATCTGTTATAATTTAAGTTGGACTTCTTTTTTTAATTTGGCAGATAATGTATGTATGTAAGTTTGTATGTATGCATGTATGTGTTAGGCACTTGAGACCACTGTGACTGTGTTGTATTTAAGAGAAAAGTTGTATGTACAGAGCCTGTCATTTTTATTACTGGAAAACAATGCAATATTTTTTCCAAAATAAAAGAGGAATGAAAAATATAACAACTCTTGTTAGTTGATTTATTGCTTTTCCTAAGATCCAATGCAAGGAAAGAAAAGAATAAGCAAGAATATTATTTTTGGTGCAACTTCCTTTTGTATGGTGGAGGAGGCCTCAGGTCATAGTAATAGGACAACATATCTAGTGTGCCTCATCAGAAGTTTGCCTCATCTCAAAAGATGACAAATCAAAACACGGATACATTTTTACAAGCAACTCCTCAATTCAAAAAACCTTTCAAGCTGAGGGATTTGTTGTCTCTAAGTGATAGTGCTGGTATTCGTAGATGTTCGTGCATGTGTGTGTATGTGGGTGCAAATGAGAGTGTGTGAGTTTGTCTGACACAGCAGAAGACTGTCTCCTTGTGGAACCACTAAATGAGACAAAGACACACCCCATAATCATAGACTGCTTAGCTAGCCTCCTCTGAGGCCAGAGCCATCTCTTTGTGTGTGTGTGTGTGTGTGTGTGTGTGTGTATCTGATAGAGAGAGAGAGAGTATGCATGCACATGATTGCATTCATGCTTATATTGTCTTGTTTGATGTATTGTGATGTTGTGTGTATATGCACATGTGCGTGTGTGCCTGTGTGAGTGTGTGTAAGAGAGCGACAGAGATCCTTTTTTTTTTTTAGCAGAGGGGTATTTATAGCTGGGGAGAGAAACCACCAGTCTGGATTTAGTCCCGGTTGCCCCTGCCTGACTACTCTCTGTATGATTGTGTGTGTGTGTGTGTGTGTGTGTGTAGTTTAGTGACCACTGAGAGTGTAGAAGTAGTCATCAGAGAAACTCATCTGGTTTATAGTCACGTATAAACACACACACACACACACACACACACAATGGCAAAATTGGATGACAGATCATTAGAAATTAACCACAGTTGTGTTGACAAGGAGCACACGCACGCACACACGTCTGCACAGACTACAGACAATGAGGGGGAAGAAGACAAACAAAGTTCTATTTAGTTCCCCTGTTGATTCATATTTTGACACACACTGTCTCACACAGTGAAGCACTGTATCTTGTCCCGTGACCTGCACATTGGCTGCAGAGACAGGAACAGTCGCTCTTCCATCGACTGCAACTGTGGCTGCTCCAAAAGTATTTGTTTGTATTATTCAAGCAGCAGGCAGTTGTTAGCACATACCGTGCTAAGCTTTTTAACTTAACCTCCTTTTTTTTCACTGCCACAATAGGGTTTTCGCTGAGTTTGAAAATCACAGGAGACAGGCTTAAAGCTGGCCTTTGTTGTTCGGCTGTCCTCCAGCCACTGAACAGTCACACACAGTCACACACTGTCGCATCCTCCCTCTATGCATCTATCTGGTGTCAATAGTCAGACAAAGCCCTGGTCACTGGCTGCCATATGCTGCTCACTCTTTGAACTTCTGAAGAGGGAATCCAAACCTTATTCATGGTAAAAAAAAAAAAAAAAGTACATAGAGAGGAACTTATCTTAGATCCCATATATACTCATATGGGCTTTTAGTTTTCTATCATATGGAACTAGAATACTAAATACTGTGTTCACATTTGATGGTCTCATAGGGGGGCACAACTACAACAGCACAAAACGAATCCCAAAGTATAAATAAAGATGTTGGATATTCTAGATAATCATAATATAATGTCTCTGTTATCTGCTACCCCTCTCCTCACACACACTTTGTTCAGACAGGGAGTAGGCAGGACCATGTCTAATCCAGAGAACAGACTCTTTACTTGTATCTTTGCAATAATCTGATTAATCTGTCCATTCATACCCTCCTCTCCTCTCAGAGAATTGTTTATTGTGAATAATTTATGTGTGCGTCAGTCTGATCATGTGTGTAAACCTTCACTTTAGTGCCCGTGTCTATGTGTTTATGGGTTTGTACCTTGTGTATAGGGCAACAAGGGGGATAAAAGCAAGTCATACTTGACTACTGATCTTTCTTAAGTCCACACTATGGTCACCTGCGCATAGACACACACACAGACACACACACACACACACACACACACACACACACACACACACACACACTTGTATCTTTGCAATAATCTGATTAATCTGTCCATTCATACCCTCCTCTCCTCTCAGAGAATTGTTTATTGTGAATAATTTATGTGTGCGTCAGTCTGATCATGAGTGTAAACTTTCACTTTAGTGCCCGTGTTTATGTGTTTATGGGTTTGTACCTTGTGTATAGGGCAACAAGGGGGATAAAAGCAAATCATACTTGACTACTGATCTTTCTTAAGTCCACACTATGGTCACCTGCGCATAGACACACACACACACACACACACACACACCAAACCAGACACAAATGGTAATGGTAAAAGACACTTTAGAGGCAATGACATACATTTGCATTCATTTCTCTGCTACTTGACTTACCCTGACCCTCACCTAAAAGTAAGTTGCATACCATCGCATACAATATAAAATATAATTAGATAATAACATAATTTTCTGTACACGTGCATAATCACCGTGTACATTTGAAGCCCTTCTTTTTGTGCCATTTTGTTGATTTGCAGTTTCAGTCATCACAAAACAAACAGCATCATAACAGTAACTCACTGACAACTATCCCACTACTGTGCATTTTATTAGCACCCCCCCTCCCCCACACACACACACACCATCAGTGATTTTTGGACTAAATCTGGGATTTTTTGGGGACACAGAATCACAAACACTGATTTTTCTCTCGGCCATCCTCCATTGTTGAGTGTGAACAAATGATGTGACCACAGCAGTCTAAGTCGCACAATGACAGACAGCTTATTCAGCTACTTCATCTGTTGCAGCTCCCCAGGGACCAGGCTCAGATCTTTTCCCACTGCTCTATCTCCCTCTTTCACTTTCGCCCCCTCTTGCTTACTCTTGCCCTGATTGTCTCTGCTTCATGACTCTGTTAATATCTTCAAAACGCCACTCAATCAAAAATTCTATTTCCTTTTCCATGATTCGTGTTCTCTCATGTTTTTTTTTAAAAAAAAGGCAGCATTGGGGAATGTTGCTGGAAGTCAAACTATTGAAAAACAAACCTCATTTCTCGATCCTCATTGTGAGCATTGTTATTTGTTTTTATTTTGCTTATTGTAACTTCTCCCTAGGGGTTATAGCACTTCTAAAGAGAGTCATTCCTTTAGAGACACCAGCTCCCATCAGTGCCTTCTGGTCATTACTGTTGCATGGTGGGAACAGCTTGGCGAGGACAATGATTGGCTAGAACAATGAAACTGGGGGGCAACACAAAGGACACGCCCACTGCATGATGGGAAAGAGCAGCGGAAGAAGCAGATGTTGCCACAGAGGGCACACAGGAGAGGAGGGAGGGAGAGAGAGAGAGAGAGAGAGCGACATCTGCTCTCTCTCTCTCTCTGCTTTATATTTATCTCTTTATCAACAGGTGAAAAGAGGCAGCAGCTTCACCTATTATTGATGTTGCTGCTCTGTTCCTTAATGATCATCTCATCTTTTGCTCGGCCCCCCATTAACCTCCTTGATACATGTCACATAATACAAACACACTGAGGCCTCCAGCTGAGGTGTGATGTGACTGTTCAAGGTTTGTCTATGTGTGTGGGTGTAGCAATAAAATGATGAAGGTGCTAAAATGTATAATTTAGAGAGGTTGGAGGTTAAAAAAAACTTTGTTGTACCTTTTGTATGCAATAACTTGTCTTGTATATATGAACATAGACATGACCATTTCTGAAGTAAAAGTATAACTAATGAGTCAGTCTCAAATTTAAAATGATAAGTGTATAAGATTTTGGCTGAGGAAATTTTCAACACCATGGAAAGCACAAGTAAAGTGATTTTTTTTTTTGCTGCATATCATGTGCCAGCATCAGGTACAAGACATGCACGCATCCTAAGATAAAATTCCAGTGTGTACCCAGTTTGATTTTATTTTCTCGTATAAATAGATCAGTAATAGTACAATTACATTTGTAATTGCAATAATAATTCATGGCAGAGGGCTGATTCTATTGTCAGCTTAATATATTTCTCTGTTCTTATCCTTATATCTTTCAGTTAATGCACTAAATCTACATTCAGGTTTATTAATTATAAATAAATTTGCAATTTTAATTATGGAAGTCAATTGGAACCATCTTCAGTCTTTGTGACATGCTTTGCTGATTGTCCTTTACACAACATTCACATTTTTACAACGTTGTCAGTTCATGGGAATACACCGCTCGCTTCAATATGCCTATTCATGATGGCTAGACGAATTGGACAACTAATTCACACAATAATACTTGCCGATTCAGCCCGTGAAGACAAAAGGGAGAACAACTGATGTGAATAAATCCCCTAGTGTTTACTGATGGTGCCGTGTGGGAACAGTTGTCACTTCAAGAACTGGGGCGTCACTAGTTTGCTGGACAGATTTGATAGACGGAAATTTATGTTGCCAGGTCTGATCCGCTGAGACAACAGGTGGGGTTGAGATTGAGTAAAGTGTGCCCAGCGTTGTTTCTGTGCTTGAGCACAGTGTCTGTATGTACGGCCTTTGTTTTGATCTGTGTGGCGTGTATGTGTGGGAATGGACCTTGGTCTGACTTGTTGATTAATGGCCAGTGTGTGTATGTGTGAAACCGCTCCCGGTCCTGTTTCCATGCTAATGAGTACCAGCAGATGGGAGAGAGGAGGCCGGACCAACAATGAACAAACACACCAGCAGCCATACCACTGAAATAGACCAAAGAGACTCTCTTGTATAGAGTGTGTTTCCCCCACATTGATAATCTTATGTTATACTTTCCTGCCTGTGGAGGAAAAAGCAGGCTTGAGAAAGTAAACACAATGTTATCATGGCATGTAGGGATATGCTGATGGTGGGCAGGACATTATATCAAGTCTAATACACTCTGCTATAAACACTGAGGTTTAGATGATCATGGTGTAGTGTTTTCAGGCTTTTCTGTCTTTATGTCGTTTGTTTTTCCCACATACTAACTCTGCTGTCATTTCAGACCCGACCACTCCCACCTGCCTGTCCCCTGCCTGCAGCAATCATCTCACCTGCTCCCCATCTTAAACACCAGGTTCACTTCCTTTGTTCCCTGTCAGATTGTCTTCCTGCCTCGTGCCTCAGCTTTCCTTAGTGCCCTACTTATATTCTGACCCTTGTTTTTCAGACCTAGCCTGTCTTTTTCACCTTGCCCCTGCCTAGCCCTTCTAACTTTGTTTGCTAGTTTGTTTCCCTCAGTATCAACTTTCCAAACTCTACTCATGCTTCTCGGTTCTGCTCAGTGTTTGGTGAGTGACACAGATAATCAAGTAAATGAGACTTTTATTTATGGTATTTTGACAAAATATTTGAAATCTGTCACACATCAATTCAATTTGCAATTTTTCTGATCATGTAATGAGTAGCAGGGAACATGAGGGGCACACTGCAGCTACCCAGGACCCCAACATGGAGAAAATCAAAGGATAAATGCATCACAGACTGAATAGACTGTTTGGCAGACAAGTCAATAGTTTGGTCATTTTTAAGCCAAATCTTATTTACAACAGTCAGGAGTAAGCCACAAAAAAGAAATTAATGAAGACATAGAGGAAGAGATTCAAAGAGGAGAACTGAAAACTGCATGATGTGTTTACATGGTTAGATTTGCACACAACTAATCTAGATGATGCTGTTATGAATTTAAAACTCTCTGTGTGTGTGTGTGTGTGTGTGTGTGTGTGTCCTCCTTTCATTATATTCACTTTTATTCTTTAAGCCACAAAAAAGAAATTAATGAAGACATAGAGGAAGAGATTCAAAGAGGAGAACTGAAAACTGCATGATGTGTTTACATGGTTAGATTTGCACACAACTAATCTAGATGATGCTGTTATGAATTTAAAACTCTCTCTCTGTGTGTGTGTGTGTGTGTGTGTGTGTGTGTGTGTGTGTGTGTGTGTGTGTGTG
>JAFBJQ010000179.1:1290070-1316922 GCA_016785345.1 Trinectes maculatus | reverse complement strand
TGTGTGTGTGTGTGTGTGTGTGTGTGTGTGTCCTCCTTTCATTATATTCACTTTTATTCTTCTTTAGTGTTTTCTGCATAAGCATAATGACGCATAATTTTTTGTAGGCATTTTAGTGTTAACCTCTGTATAGCAGGAGAAAAAAGGTCATTATGAATGAATAAGTGGCCTGTTAGATAAACACAAGTTACAGGAGAGGACTGCTGACGAGGGGAACCTCTGCCAACACACACTAATGATCCTGAGTCAAAGGAAAATAAATCACACACAAAGTGAAATACGAGCCAAACAAATCACGAGGAACAGTCAGAACGTGCCAGTGTGTGTGTGCACTTGTACTTATATCTTTGTGAGGTCTATTCTGAGCACAAACCTTGTGTAGTGAGGACGCTTTGGAAAAGTGAGGATATTTTCACAGTGCCTCAGTATTTGTAGTAGCTGTTTGAGAGCTAAGAAAAAGAGTTTCATTGATTTTAGAGTTAGGGTTAGAATCAATTTCAGGTTAGGCATTTAGTTGTGATGGCAAAGGTTGGGTTAAGGAGTGAAGGACTGTATTATGTCAGTGACTGTCCTCACTAAGATATAATAAGTACAAAGGTGTGTGTGTGTGTGTGTGTGTGTGTGTGTGTGTGTGAGAGAGAGAGAGAGAGAGAGAGAGAGAGAGAGAGAGAGAGAGAGAGAGAGAGATACAGAAACTCCTGAGGAATGCTTTAAGTGCTGTAGTAGCTCTGAACAGGAAATGGATTCCCAGGGACAGGAAGTAACTTCGTGGAGGGAGGAAGTGTTTGCCTGCATCCGCCCTCTGTCTGCTGGATGGGGAAGGAAAGAGAGGGCTGGTTGTTTTAGGAAGACACGAGAAAGCAACGCAGTGCGTCTGAGGAAAACCCACAGTTTGCTCATCCTGATCTAAGAAACACCACAGATTTCAGCTGTTGTGCCTTGGAGAGGGCATCTCCAGATTTGTCAGTGTTCTGTAATGAGCAGCAGAAATGAACTGAGTTTTGTGTACCAGTATACTCCATTTTGGCAGTGTAGCATAAAGTCATTACTGGAAAGCCTTTAAAAACATTTCAGTACAAACACACATCTCTGTGCAGGTGTCTCTCAAAGAACAGACTCAACTGCAAACAGCAGGGTGACAATAACACAGTGATGGGGAATAAACTGTGGAAATGAATATGAACTTGACCAGACTAAGGAGATGAAAAAACAAATGAGAGGAAATGAAGGTAAGCAGCTGTGTCGACGCATGCTGTTGAGAGGAAGAACACTTAATGTACTGTGTGTGTGTGTGTGTGTGTGTGTGCGTGTGCATGTGTGTGTGTGTGTGTGTGTGCATGGAGATAACACTGGATGGACAGATGGTCCTTTGTGACTCCTGACACCTGCCAGCTGCTGCTCTGCTCCTCTTCACCTCTTTCTTCCTTCGTCTCTCACCTCATCTCTTCCCTCCTCCGCACCCCCTGCCCTTTCTTTCATTTGGTCCTCTACTCTACTGTTAGTTAATCACTTAAAAGGCAAGAAGAGGAGGTTTGGACTCAGAGGAAAGAGGTGCACTGGAGTCAGAACATCTGGGCATCATTCAGAACTTGTCACGTGTTAGAGGAAAAATCCATGTTCACATACATTTCTCCATCCATTGTTTTTGTTTTTTATGTTTTGAAATTAAACTTTTGCTAAACCCATTAATGCCTCCAACATTTAATTGAAAAGCTCAGGTAGGGTTTCAAATATTTATGAAACAAAAATAAAATCGGATTCAGTCATTTCCACTGACATTCAGGTTGCCCTATATACAGTAAGCATATGGCTGTGGTCATAGTGATCATAACTGTCGGAATGACATGACTATCAACAAACTGTTTCATCTACCAAAAATATTTGCTGGTTAATATAGTTCAAGTATTTTTGTCTTGTTGGCCACATTTGATAGAGAACATGAAAGCATAGCTTAAGGCCTATTCACCCTTTGGCATGATGTTTTCCACCATCAACAAACAGATTTCTCTTTAAAGTAGATGAACTCAAAAGTGTTGCCTGTTGCTGGTGAGGAGAAGGGAGCTGTACAAGATGCTGAGGTTTGATGGATCACGTGATCCACTGCATTTGGTCTGTTTTTGTAGACTGTGGACTTGCTGGCAGAGTCGTTTTTTTTGTTCATGTTTGAACTGTAAACAACCAACAATGCCACCAAAACGCAGAGAAAACTGCTTGGGTGAAATCAGACAAAGCTATTGGTGGATGTGTTGTGAGATCGTGTGTGCTCCCTGTGACTGACAGGTCAGGGAATTATTATTATTATTATTATTATTATTATTTTACATTCTAGCGGCTTATTTGGTGCTTATGGTTTACTCCACTGCAGGATAAAACCATTCACAGTGGCCGTAGGAGAGAATGTGTTCTTGCTTCCTACTTCATGACGTCACAGTGATCTACAGTTGGAAGAAATGTCTGAAAAGGGAAAACAGGGTCTGCTGTTGTGTGTTGGTTTCCCTGCTGTGTAACACGTGGGTTTAAAAAGTCAGAGTAAATTCCAGCCTGAGAAAACAATCTGGTCTGTCTGTCTGACTGTCACTCTCACCTTCTCTCTGTCCCTGTGTGGGTCAGTCAGCAGTGAGGACAGCTGGCTGGCTGAGAGTGGATGTATGTCTGCGTATGTGTGTATCTTGGTTTATGTGTGTGCGTCTGTCTCTCTCCCTCTCTCTCTCTCTCTCTCTCATTCTCCTTCTTTGTGTGTGATCCTAAGAGGTCAGAGGTCAAGCTGTGTTTCACAGAGACCCACGTTGTTCCCCTCCCAACAGGAAGGGAGGGCACTGTCCATATGCTGTCTTCACTCACACACACATACAAATTCACGAGCTCACACACACTATACAGATTGGTCACAAATTCCAGCAGGTACACACTTGGAGTCACACAACTCCACAGAAAGTACACTCATAATAATATGCACACTCTTAGACATATTATTCACAGACACATATAGGGCCAATACACAATACATGTGTCAACACATAATAAAATCTCAAAAATGTAAAAAAAAAAAACATTTTCCAGTACCAAAGGAAATTGCTAGTTTTTGTCTAAACACCAGTCTGATAATATTAAGATTATGATTTTATTTTGAAAATCCACCCAGGTTTTGTTTTTGGGTTTTTTTTGTTTTGTTTTTTGCTTTACCGTAAATAAATAATCAACCTGTAAATGCTAGTGTGGAAACATGGTGATTTCACGTGTAAATGCCATTTTCAGATCAACAGCTTAGTGTGGACGCAGCATCGGTGCCAAAGCTGTTTAGGGCTGCGGCGTGAAAGCTTGAGACTGAGCTGTAAAATGAAAACACTCTTCTCCACAGCCTTCTATCTCTGCTTTCTCTCCTCTCGTCAGATTTACAGACTGGCTTTTAAACACAGTCACTGACTGACACGTCACCTTTTACATGACTTTTTTTTCTCCGTCCCATGTGTGCAGCCAGCTGCATTGAGCTGTGTCCTCACTGTGTTTGACAGCATCTTTAGGCTTTGGAGGGTATCACACACACACAGATCAGGAGGGCAATGTTAAAAGTTTATTGTAGAACAGCTGTGTTCTTACCAACACACACATTGTTACTATACACACATAGGAGAACCTCCTCCTTTGTGACAACTTGCTAAGAGATTTTTTAAGTCTACATCTTAGATGGTCAGAGTGAACACTGGAACACTGGAGATGTATCATCCTGTAGTAACTGACTCCTGAAGATCTCATGCTGTAATGTATTTGAGCGAAAACACTGCTTTTCTGCTGTGCTGGCTTTTGTTCTAATCACATGAAACTAAACCAACAGACCTACTGTCCAGGACAAAATAATAATAATCCTACTATTGTTGACATAAGCTATTTCCCAAGAAAATCTGCCTTTTTTAGGGAGCTAGAAATGACGCAGTCCTCACAGTTGTATATTGTACAGTGGGTATTACAAAACACGGTTGCGTCAATTTATTTATTTTCCCCTGTAATTTTATAAAGTTCTGTTTTCAATGTGTGGCAATAGTTGTAAATCCAGATTGACACAACAGTGTCATAACATAAAGCCTGTTTTATGTTAAGTATTCAGCAATGATCATTTTGAAAGCTTCTATTAAAAACAGCTTTGTCATAGCAACCACAGGCCAGTACTTCAGATTATATTGTCAAGGAAAAAGAAAAAAAGATCTCTTTGATCATAGTTCATATAAGGTTGTATATTGTGTTTTATCCTTCATCATATTTCAAACAGCTAAAAATTAAGCACATTTCCTTTGACACTGAATTCAAAATATTCAGTTTTTGTTAGAACATGTTTCTTATTCATTTTTCTTACAAAGGGAGAGAAATGCAGACACAGCTTGAAAGCTCATTTATTAAAACAATGACAAGTTCTCACACCTCTCCATCTGGACTGATCATTCCTCCAGTCTATCACAACAGACAGGAAGCACACAAACACACGTAGGAATGTTAAAACAAATGTTGACTGTTTACACTGGACCCGTTGTTGTTTATGTACTTTCTCCTCGTTGCAATTGTTGTGGCTGTAAATCTGACATCATCACTATCAGCATCAGCTCCAGCTCCAAAAAACCACAGTATCAAGATGCCAGTTTTTATTATGAAAATACTCTTTACACTTGGCCCAGAGTTCACATCGTTCCTCCACACTTTTCCCTGCTTTTATATGGTGGTTTTGTGCATTCCTCCAGGTCAAGTAAAGTTACAACACAAGGATACAATACAACAAAAACATTATAATATTCAGTTACTGCCACCTTCTGGTTACAAAAAAAGGTCGTGACCTTTTTAACAGTTTAAAGTAAAAATGTAGTTAACTTCTAACAATGGCTCAAGATAAAAATATTATATGAAACTGTTATTAATGTCCCCATTACAAATTTAATAAATTATCAATCAATAATTGTTTATCATCTCAACATACTCGTGGCTGCTGTAGTTAGAGGGAGGGGGTATTACATGCAGAGAGTGCCCTCTGCTGGCAATCACTGGGGGTGGACGAGGTCGACACAATAACACCCTAATACCATTAAATACTACCAACGTTATGCCACAAATAAAGTTAATAAAACAACAGCTGTTAAGAAAATGATGAAGATGAGTTTTTTCTTACCCGCTGATCAGCATTACTATATGATGTGGAGAGGCATAACTGTGTTCATGTTACAGGGCAGTACAGATAAGTGAATGAACATGACATAGTTACCTGAGGACTTAAAGCAGTTACACTGACATCAAAACAAATCCATCAAGTTTATTATTTACATTATATCATTGTTTTTAAATGAAAAAAAATAAAAAGTGAATAAACAGCACAGACTTCTGGAGAATGATCAGGATAAATGTCTGTAACAATATGTAAACCAAATTTGAGTTCAGTTCAGTGAGACACTTTCTTGCAGACTTCTCTGACAGCCTCCTGCAGTTTCTTTACCGACTCCATCACTAGTCGGAAACTTTCACTGAAGTTGCCGTTGCCTTCCTTCACCCAGGCTGCCTGCAGCTCCCTGACCCATGTCAGGATTCCGTCCAGCTGCTTCTGCACCTCCCTCTGCTCCTCCAGTTCGGCTAGCAGGGCTTGTCTGGCACAAACCTCTGCTTCATAGGCTCTGTGCAGGTCTGTCAGGGACGACTCCAGCTTCTGCACCTCCTGGATGGAGAAGGACCACAGTCAAATCACACACAGATACAATACCTTTCTGTGAGACTGTAGGTATCTTTTAAAAAGGAACCACAGTCACAACTCAAATGGGGAGCTGTATTTACATGAACGTCAGTGTCATCAGCAAAGCATGAGGTTTGGATTTTTGAAGCTAACACAGGTGTCATCACCACGTAAACACAACGTGTATACAGCTGCTTGTGTACCACGCCCTCCGCCTACACACACCTGCAGGTCTTGGGGGAAGTTCTTGTGTGGCTGGTCTTCGGGCAGCAGCACATTTGGCGGAACGGAAAAGCAGCGGTTTAACAGCAGCGCCTCCATCCGCTCCGACAGCTGCTTGAACCGGTCATCGAGGAACTGCTGCAGGCGGCGACTACACTCCCGGGCCGGGGTCCGCAGCAGCTCCTCGGCCTCGTCCGACTCACCCTTACCCAGCTGCCTCACACACACCTTCTCCACCACGGGTAAAATGTCGCACAGACAGTCCTGGAAGGCGCTGTAGACCCGCAACATGCATGTCTGCGGGGTGAAGCCGAAAAACTGGGTCTCGTACAGTTTTAACGACGACGGAGAGAGACTGTCCGTCTCTGCTCCGACTTCTCCGCGGACGTCCATGTCCCCGTGTTCCCGGGCTTCCCGCGCCATGTCAAATTCCTGACGTCTATTCTTCTACGTATTTTCCTCTGGTGACGTGTGGACAGACGTAAATGCCCATTACTGCCACCATCCGGTATGGAGGCTCAGTAACGTTAGCATGGGAATGATTGCTGCTAAGAATATAAATAAAAACAACTTAATTTGAATTTGTGTAGTTTATTCATCTAATCTGTACTGCTGTAGTGTAGTGGTTGTGCTTATGAATACTGCGGTGACGGTGACTTTAACAATTTTGATGACGAAACGGTTTATGTTCCATTGTGCTTGAACTCAGGTGGTTTCTCTTTTGGGAAATAAACTAGCCGGCTTTGGAGAAAACACTCTCACATGGTACTGAGGGGCCACTGATATATTCCCCAGCCGGTACAGGCCTGGATATATATGCACCACTTCCTCCCCCGGTGCTGAGGGGTTCTGCCGATGTTCGGTTCAGGTATCTCTGCACTTGAACCGAGGAATCTGCGGTGACACTGTGAGTTCCTCTGGACTCTGTGAGCATGATGGCATCAAAATTACACCACAGTTTATTATCCGAGAAGCAACACAGGGACAATCCAACATCAATGATTATATATGTACATATACATATATATGCATATACAGTATATGATCATAAATCGGGTCAAAACTCAAACCCCTTCCTGAAACATAAGCGAGTCTTTATACGTCGCCAGTGACGTCAGTCGCATTTAAAGAAGCAGGCGTCGGAGCGCGCTTCATAAAGACTTCCTGGATTTCTGCAGTCACGCTTTGAATCCTCGATACAGCACGCCACATCACTAGTAACGGGCGTTGTGCACTGAACGCCGAGGAGAGAAACAAACCTAAGTATCGATCACAGCACGCAAGTATTGATCAACACCGATCCCAACGTTGGTATCGATACATCGATATTTTAGACCGATCCGCCCACCACTAGCTGCGTCTCTCCTGTCTGTCTGTGTTGATAACGACTCCTGCTCCCACACGTGTGGTCATTTCTATGTGAATCTCTCTCTCCGGGTTCCAAGCTCATCCTGCTCCAGTCCAGTAGGTAAATAAACCGTCGGCGGTGAGTGTTTGAAATAGTACGAATGCGCAGTCACATGGCTGCCGGTGTAGAGGTTACAGACCCTAGAAGTTTAGCCGGGTTTGCCGCTGTTAGCTTGGTGATGTTAGCTAGCTGCTGATGCGTCTACTTTTTGTTGTGGTGCCGCTAATGTTAGCTAGCTAGCTAGCAACTGAAACTATTTCGTCCTTTAAACGCAGCCAAAATGCAACAGACGTTCTACGCAGTTCGCGCGTTTCTTCTTTTGTAGCCAAAATGTAATGTTTCCATTGTGTCGTCCTCTCTCCAGGGGTAAAGTCATTCATACCAAAAAACATGGGGGCATATCTGTCGCAGCCGAACACGACCAAGACCTCTTACGATGGCGGCAACAGCAACATGAGCTTCGGCTTCTCTGCCATGCAGGGCTGGCGGGTTTCCATGGAGGTAAGGCGGAAAACACAATGTCAAACCTGTGTCCTGTGCGCAGCGAGGACAGTTGTACATGGCGGGACGCAGGTGGCGTGGGGCTTTTCCCGTAGTTTCTTAAGTGGCAGCTGGTTTAGGCACTCATAAGTCTGCTGCAATGGCGGTTCACGCTATATACACTTATTTTATCACGCTGAGTTATGATTATCAGTTTGACAACTGTGAAGAGCGTGTAATTGATGTATGCTCGCATGTGATAGATAAGTAGTGCTGGACTGTACCTACTGTCTCTGCCCCCTTTTCACTTCTGATGGGGAAAAAAATCGCATGTCGTGTATAGGCCAACTGTATATTATACATGAGCTATCGTTAGGATACGAGGTACGTTTGCACAGTCTTTTTTGCCTGACAAATTATTCAATCACCAACTGTATTTATAGTATTGGCATAATTGTGCAGAATAAACAGGGGCTGATATTCGTTTAACTGTTTTGTTCTTTCTCACTACTTTACTAATAAACAGTTTTTTATTAAAACAGAATTTAGGATGATGTGGTGTTGTAGCAATTTGTAGATTATTGTTTATTTAATCTTCATTTGCGTCTTTACTGTGTCACAGGATGCTCACAATTGTATTCCAGAGTTTGATGAAGACACTGCCATGTTTGCTGTGTATGATGGACACGGAGGTAACACATGCATGTAGTACTATTTTGTATTGTAGTTTGTAGGACATATTGTACAATTTGCAGCATTTATTTGCTGACCACTGACACTGGTGTTTTGTTTACATGTATATTGGCAGTATACAAAGGACCCACACATTCTTACTTATAAAAGTGTTTTATCCCCAACACCAGTTATTTTGCCGCACAGTGTATCTTGCGTACACATCTATCGTGAGAATTTATGTCATCTACTCTTCCCATTTAGGCGAAGAGGTGGCTCTGTACTGTTCAAAGTACCTCCCTGATATCATCAAGGAGCAGAAGACCTATAAAGACGGCAAACTGCAAAAGGTGAGGCGCTGTGTACACCACTGCCTGGCCCACCAATCTTAAATAAATTTGACACAGAGATCCTGATGACAATAGGTATTGTGGTCAGCTCTGGAATAGTTACTAATTAGATGGGACTGTAAACTGCATATACGTATATGTCTCTTTTCCTTTGGTCTACAGTCTTTACACTCCCTGGACAGACCAACTTGAAATTAAATGATTGTTGACTGACTCTGACTGACGTTTTGACTGTTGTTTCCAGGCACTGGAAGATGCCTTCTTGGCCATTGACGGCAGAATAACCACTGAGGAAGTCATAAAGGAGCTGGTCCAGATTGCTGGACGGCCCACCAAGGAGCCACCAACTGAAAAGGTGGCAGAGGAGGATGACTGTGAGCACATTTGATAACTTGAAACATCTAATGACCATATTATTGAGTACATCAGTGATGCTGAATGTGGTTGTAAACACCACTGATGATTTTGAATTCTCTGCTCTGCTTTCAGTGGACACAGAGGAGGCTGCTCTGCTCCATGAGGAGGCCACCATGACCATAGAGGAGGTTCTGGTACGCTTTGGCCAGAATCACAACGCCGTCACACATGCTGCTGCCATCAGGTAGTCCATCAAACTTGATATTTCCATATGGAGACCTACAGTCATGGCAGTGAATTTTGACTGCAACGTCTACTAAAATTGACACTGACAGGAAATAAAACGTATGTAGAATAACTTGTCTTTACGGAAAGGCTCGCATTATAGTTGCAGATGAGGAAAAAACTGTAGCTTTTAAGATTAACTGACTCCTAAACAATATCCAAAACTGCAGATACATTACCAATATGTTGTAAGTCTGAGTTCATTGTTTTCTTGATATGACTGTACAACAGCAGTTACATTTTTAGGTCATGAGCTGGGCCACTCATTATTTCCTTTTGTTTTTAGTGCAGCTGCTAAGAAGGCTCTCTGCACACACCCTGATGCATCAGGGGACAAGGGGGAAGGTGGGGAAGGACAGAAGAAAGAGGGAGTGAATGGAGACTTGGAAGAGGAGAGCAACGCAAAGGTGAAGGAAGGTGAAGAAGCAACCTGTGGGTCTAAGCTGCGGAGCTGTCGGCGATCAGGGGGGGGTGACGGCAGTGGCGCAGGTACAGAGCTGGGCCTCAAGAGTCGCTAACACAGTTTTAATTATTAAATGAGTGTGTGAGCATGGAAAAAATGCAGCCTGCTGACTTCCTCTCCTCAATTTCCTTTTGCCCAAAACCTTGTTTCTATTTGACAGCACCTGACTGTGGGGAGTCAGGGAGCTCCAATGGAGACGGAAAGGCTGGCAAGGCTGAAGGAGATGCAGGTCCCTCCTGCTCCTCTCTTTCCAAGACCGGAAGAGATTCAAAGTCCAGGTTCTTCGATGACAGTGAGGAGTCTGAGGAGAGAGAGGAAGAAGAGTGCAGTGATGAAGAGGTGAGGCCAGAATATATATTATACGGAACTGTTTATGCTCACTTACTTTGAATAGCATTTTGATAACATTTCTTCACTTAGGATGGCAGTGAAGAGGAAGAGGGTGACAGCAGTGAAATGGAAGAAGAAGATACAGAGGAGGGAGAGGAGGACTCTGAGGAGGAGGAGGACTCTGAAGAAGAGGAAGAGGACGACATGTGTCTACCTGGAATGGATGCCAAGGAGGAGGTGTGTACAAGATGACTTGGTAACTGATACAAATCAGCTTTATGACTGTGCTACCAACAATATAGACAGTTTATTGATGATCACACCATAGATGATATACCAGTTGCCATGTAGTGGCTGATCTGTGCATTCAGTTTTCATATAGAAAGCATTGCATCCTTTGTTTAGCCCCAGCTTTATTAGATTTGACCAGAGTTTTGCATAGCCACTTAGCTACAGAAGCCAATTATGTATTTAAATGCTGGTGTTATTAGAGTTTAACAGCGTGTTACATATTCACAGCCTGGCTCAGACAGCGGCACCACAGCTGTCGTGGCTCTGATCCGAGGGAAGCAACTGATTGTGGCCAATGCTGGTGACTCTCGTTGTGTGGTTTCTGAACGCGGTAAGTGAGAACCATTTGATGCTAGTGTAGCTTTATCATAACTGAAAATCTTCAGTCATGCAGTTTGTGCGTTTTTTTTTCTTTTTTTTGGTACTTTTATCTATGCTTTTGTGGAAATCTGAAAATTAGACACTGGATTTCCCAGAAAGTGAAGAGGGATTTGACCCGAATATGCTCACTGTTTTCAGCTGTGTGTGCCTTTCATTTACTTAAACTTAATGGTAGCATCAGCATTGTGGAAAAAAAATGACCGCAATAGCTAATGAAAGGGTTTGGCTCTTGCCTGGGTGCCACAGTCATATACAGTGTCAGATCTTTCTGACAAAAAGGTTTTGCTGTGATCTTGTATAACATATAAGAGCTCCCCTCTCGTGTTGCTGTAGGTAAAGCTGTCGACATGTCGTATGATCACAAGCCAGAGGATGAGGTGGAACTAGCTCGCATCAAAAATGCTGGAGGGAAAGTGACCATGGATGGACGGGTCAACGGTGGACTGAATTTGTCCAGAGCTATTGGTATGGTATTTGATGTTAGACTTTTTTTTAACAGGGCCATCAAAGTTCTTGAATTAGTATGTGTCAGACCTGAATTCAACTTTTTGCAACTTTGATCAGTGCAGATATTTTGTGCTTCAGGTTTAAATCCCAATTGCACCTTATCCTGCTTGTAGATAACTACATATGAAACCACATAGAGATTTATTTATATATATTTTTTATTTTATTCATTTTATTGTTCATCTGGACTCTGGTTCTTAGGTGACCACCTCTATAAGAGGAACACGGCTCTGCGCCCAGAGCAGCAGATGATTTCTGCAATGCCAGACGTTAAAGTTCTGACACTTAACGAGGAACATGACTTCATGGTTATAGCTTGCGATGGCATCTGGTGAGTAACAGTGTTGGTTATTAATAGGAATCACAATTTCTTCCAGTTGTTAAGCATCTAACAGGTGTCGATTAATCAGTCTGCAAACCTTGATCTGAGTCCAGACAGACAAATGAATACAGCAGCATTTTCTTGTTAGTGTTTGCGTGATTTGCTTTCCCTCCTGCAAAATACAATCAAGCTGCTTTTACACGATCTGCTTTGATCTTTATCAAAATGCCCTATTTTCATAGTGGAATAGAAGCTAATCTGGCTGCACTTCTAATAGTATATAGCTTTCTATACCTAAATCTTAAAATGTCATCAAATCTCTATTAAACATTTACAGTAGCTTCATAATTGACGCGTTAAATATTTAGGGTTGTTTTGTTTTGTCACTTACCTGTATTAACACCCCGTCTCTGTGTGCAGGAATGTGTTGAGCAGTCAAGAGGTGGTGGACTTCATCAGTGAGAGGATCAAACCAGACCAGAGTGGGAAAGTCAGATCTCTCTCATCTATAGCAGAAGAGGTGAGGGTTCCTGTTACACTTATGAACATCTTATACATATATTATAACTTAGGCAGTGTCTCTAGTTTTTATATTTAATGTAAAATCCCCTGTGTCCGCACGACAGCTGGTGGACCACTGTTTGGCCCCTGACACGTCTGGAGATGGGACAGGGTGTGACAACATGACTTGCATCCTCACTACTTTCCGGCCACACCCGTCCCCCGCCCAGTTGGATGACACAAAGAAGAGGAAGCATGAGGATGAAGCAGATGGGATGGAGCTGGAGGAGAATGGAAATGACAACAAAAAGGCTAAAAGTGACTAAAGGAAAATAGGAAAACTGTCCCAGAGAGCAGCTGGTCCCAGACTAACAGAGTTACCAGAGACACATTCTCTTCAAAATTAAATCCTTACCTCACAAACAATTCATTCTGGTTCAAAAATTACAAATCCTATGTGTATGCACAAAGATCAGCATCCGTGTAGATTTGTCTTCTGTTTTAAGGCGCGCTGCTACTATAACACCCCCTCCAGTCGTTTCTTTTTCTAAATTCATAAGGCCGACTTCCCACTTACTGAAATGCAGAATCAAACATCACTTTTCATGTATTTGTATCTGGCATCATGTCAAAGTAACACGGAACAGAGAGAATATTACCGTTCTGTGTAGCCCAAATAGAATCCACATGCTGCCATGAGATTGTGAATGCAAACCTAGTTTTGTTTTCCCAGTTAAGGCCCTTTCCAAATTATTATGTCTCAGCTTTACAATGCATGTCGTTTGCTAAGTTTACACCTCACACCTGCAATCCTCTGGAGTGTGAAAGCCGTGAAAACACAGTGTTGGGAACAGACTCCATTTTTGTTTGAAAACTCCAGAGCTGCAGTTGAGTCTTGCAGAAAGTAAGACTGAGAAACAATCACGATGCTTCTTGATTGGTACTTATTTATCTCAGTTCATCATCCATTCCTGATTGGACACGTAACCATTTCCCTGAAATAGAAAAATGGTTTACCAGTGGTAAATGCAACATTTATGGTAAACACTTGGTGTCAGCAATAGTCACCTCATCCATGGTCCAAACAGAGAAATCCCTAGTCTTATTTTTTGCTATTGTTAGTACTCATTTGTTAATACTTTTTAAAACAAAGTAACCAGTTGCAGCATAGTGCTTCCTGTTTACATCGGCACATGGGTGTCAGTTTACCTGAGTGGTCATTTGATACTTGTTTTCAGGTGTATTAGCATGGATGGAGACTATTTTATGCAGCTAAAACATTTGAACAGACCTCTTGTTTTGAAAGAAAAACACGTCAGTGTGGACATGGCCCCAGGTTTCTCTCTGATGTTGATTTCTCACCCTGACTCTGTGTGAGTTGCCACTGGGTTTCTAGTCCAGTTGCCTTTTACACACACACACACACACACACACACACACATTTCTTCCCATAAGCACCCATTGAAAAGTAAGGATATTAAAGTAAGGTTATTTTCACCGTCACCTTTATCCCACCTTTCTTTTGATTCTTGCTTTGTGTCTTGTCGTGGTCAGAATCTGTAAAGATGGTGTAAACATGCCAGGGTTTTGGGAATGACTGTACTTTTTATCTGTAAGAGATGACACCAGGGAAACAGGTGAGCAGTGTTGATATAAGCCTTGGACAAGCCCTCCACACACAGCTCATCTACAGGAGTCCTTCGCCTTGTTTTTTCTCTCTGTCTCCCTGTTTCCTTAAAAACGCCTTTTTAAGATTATCTCTTTAAAATGAGTTCTATTGAAAATTTCACTCAAATGCTGATATGCTTCATTTTGATCTATCAATCCTCCGGCAGGTTTTTTTTGTTAATCCTTTTTGTGAACAGACTTCTCTTGTTGCTGGACTTTAGTGAGGATGCACAAGGTCATTTTTTTTGATAGAAGCTACATTTTGAAGTTTAGAGCACCACGCCAATGTAACTATTAGATTTGTTCTCTTTATTTTCAGAAGCCTCATTGAGATCCATGTTGAGTGACTGTAAGTTTGTTGTGTACTATCTTGTCACCATGCCCTGTTTTCTGTACATAGTTTTTTCAATACTTGTAATTGAAGAAAAAGAAAATGCTTTTTCTTTGTAATCGTGAGTCAATGTGACATTTTTGGTGCATACACTTTTGACACCAGTATGTAAGTACATACAAATACATTTTTTTAAATAAGAGAGAGAACTGTATTCCTGTGTGTTGTTTTTAAAACAACCAGTTCCATGCCAGTGTTTTATTCACAGGCTTCAGGGAAGCTGATTTGAGTTTATTGGCGTAATTTCTGTTGAAGCAAGCCTGCTGTTTTTTTTTTTTTAATCATTTTGCTGCCTTGATTGTGATTTGTTTAAATTCAGTTTAAACCTTAAATTGATATTGCTACATGTCTATGCTACCTGTAGCAATGAGCTATTTTTTTAGCTGAAGAAGGGATATATCGTTACATGTACATTATATTGACATTATAGTTACATAACAGTTCGAAGCAGAGTTCGGTATGACGGCTGTGCCTGCCTGAAGCAATAATTAAGTACAGTGATGTTCCTTTGTCAAAACCAACACTGTACTACTGGACTGCATCTGGTGCCGCTCTTACCAGGCAGACTGATGGAAAATTTAAGAGCATGTTTTCCCATTATGAGGTTTTTGGGCCATAACATGTTAACTTTTCATATAAGATGATACTATAAAATAAAAAGACAATTACTGTACAAATAACACATAGAGTCTGAAAAGATGTGAGAGAGTTAAGTATGGTTTACATATTAATTTTAAAGAGTTGGGGAGTATGGATCTTAAAAGTTGGGCATGGTTTTGTTTTTTGTACATATAGTTATGCATTATACAAGGGTGAAAGTGCATTCACAACTGGAGGTGACTCACTTTCAGTTCTTTGGCCCGATAATACCTCTGCTGAGGTAGAAGTAGGACTTTATTTACTATCAAGTTTCTCAGAGTCTAATGGTCAGATTTGCTGTTATGAATGCATTAAAGCTAACAGTTAGGAGGAGATAATGTGCGTGCATCTATTCGTGTATGCATTTGCCTGTTTGTATAAAATAAGGTTTATTTTTTTTCAAGTTAAAGTACAGTGAATCACATTTTTTTTCAACATAAGCCACTGTTGCTTGTTTGAACAGTCACATTTAATGAAACACCAGCGGATCACTAAAGAAATTGCAGTTCGTTTGGAGAAGGTGTCAATATTTTTTTTCCCAATTTTCACAATGTCCCTCTAATAGTTTTTAAAACATACTACTGTACTTTAAAAGATAACACACAGGCGGCGGTAGTGCGTCTTTATGCTAAAGAAGTCAGCATTAAAAAGAGAAGAAGAAAGGGGACGGGGGGGTCTTTAACTGCGGACGCTTTAGCTGCTCTGTGATTGGCTCAAATATCCGCATGTCGAGCTGACGTTTCACTCGACGGAATTTTTCAAATCGAGAAGAGGCGCACTGTGAGAGTAATAACAACAATGCAGAGACATGGGTGAGTACTACCATTAGTTAGTGTTAGTTTTGAAAGCAGGAAAACGTCTATAGTTGTGTTGTTTGTTGTAAGTAGTCTAGGTATGTAACCCATCCGCCTACCGTTGATTATCTATATAAAGACTTGTCAGGATAATGGGGAGGATTAGCTCCGTAATGCTAACTAAGCTAGCCGTCGAGACAGCTATGCGGTAGTTGAGAGACAACTGGTTGACGTTGGAGCTCATTGTCAACTTTTTAGCTAGCTAAACATTGCTGCTCCATCGTTAATCTGGCTTGTTTTGAAAGGGTTAATTCTGGTGTTATGTGATTTAAAACATGATGTAGTAGCCGGAAGCAGTGTTCCAACCAGTTAACCTGCCAGTTGACCTCAACCTGGATGAATTGAAGCCAGAAAGTGTTCAAGTCTACGCATACCTTTTGCTATGTTGTCCAAGTTACAGAGGTTAATTAATTGGATTATGAACTCGCCAAGATCTAAGTTTGCAACATATGTGTGTAACATTTTTCTGTACATATATTTTGTGATGCTTCATCACTTGCATATTTGAATAAATAAATATAATAAATAATAATTCCTACATTCCCTTAATTGCAATTTTATTCATATTTATTCTTTTTTAAAAGAAATGTCTACATATTCTTTAAATTCTTTGTTTATTGCATTTTTATTATTATTGAAGTACCTCTGATTCTGATTGCAGCAAAGGCAAGACTCCTCGGAGGCCTGGTCCTAAAAAGGCATCTAACACAGAGAAAGACCCAGTTGGAGTAAGTGAACCACATTTATTTTTATTAATCCTTAGTCTTAAAGTGAAAGACTATCACACCACAGTAGTGGGAAAGTCTTTATTTGGCTCGTCTTCCCACACATTTAATGTATGACATGGAATGCTTATAAACACTGTATGATTTTATTGTAAAATTATGTTGTTTTGAATATGTTTTTAAAGGTATACTGTCGTATACGACCATTAGGAACAGATGATGAGGAATGTTGTATTGAGATGATCAGCAGCTCAACTATTCAGCTGCATGCCCCTTATGGTCTTAAAGCCAACCGCAATGGTGAATACAAAGAGGTAAGTGTGCTGTTAAAAGGTCTGGGCCTTGAAGAAGGTGATACAGAGTGGGGATTTGAAAACAGCAACTGTGTCCTTTTCATCATGATCACCAATACCGTGTGTGGTTTAAAATGCTTTGTATGCGATAAATGAAATGGATTAAAGTACCTCTGATTCGGATTAGTGCACAAATCTCACTCCCTTATGCACAAATCCTTGTAAAACCTGGGGTAAGAAAGGTTCCTTAGCACCCCTTGCTGATCTACTTGCTGAGTAGAATGTGATGTTTGGTGTTGTAATGTGATTTGGCAGTAATTCACCAAGTTGTTTGCCAACTGAACATTGAACAACAAAAGAAAAAGTCTAAATGGTTTAATACTTTTCTTGTCTCTTCTCAGGTGATGCCACTAACGTCTGAATGTTTTTCTTTTGGTTTATTCTTTAGACACAGTACTCCTTTAAAAAAGTATTTGGTATTAATACCACTCAAATCGAGCTGTTTGAGGAAGTGGCTAAGCCACTGGTTGAGGACCTCATTCAATGTAAAAATGGTAAGTTTACAGGGGTTTTTAAGGCATTCAAGATAGTGCACCATACAAAATCCTTAGGCTGTATATCATCTTTAATTTTAGTTTTTAATTTAATCATTTTAAATATAAGGCCACGGGTCAGATGAAACACAATCATGCGCATCTGACCATCACAATGCATAATTATTTCTTTTGTTTCTGTGCTTGTGATGTTTCATGTTCATAGGTCTACTGTTCACATATGGTGTTACTGGGAGTGGCAAGACCTTCACTATGACTGGCTCACCTGGGCAAGGTGGACTCCTCCCGCGTTCATTAGACATACTCTTTAACAGCATCGGACCCTTTCAAGCAAAAAGATTTGTATGTTTTTCATTCATTAATGTTTTGCATTGTTGATCTTTAAATATGGGGAAACTTACCAAAACAGTTATTACCGAACATTTTTATCAGGTTTTTAAACCAGATGACAAAAATGGCATGGAGATTCAGGGCCAAGTTGATGCTCTCCTGGAGCGACAGAAGCGAGAGAGTCAGCCGTCGGTGCCCAAAACTCCTTCCTCCAGGTTGCTATGTGAAACTGTGCCATGCTTTTTAATCTGTGTACTCATGGATGGTTTCATGTGCAGGGAACTGAATAAATGTCATGTTGATTGCTGTTAATTATGTTCTTTGTTTTATTGTTTTAGGCAGAAGGCTGACCCAGAGTTTGCAGATATGATCAGCTCAGAGGAGGCATGTAAATCTGAGAATGTGGACGAAGATTGTTGTTACAGTGTTTTTGTCTCCTACGTTGAGATCTACAACAACTACATCTATGATCTTCTGGAAGATGCTCCCTTTGACCCAGTTAGGCCAAGGTAAGAGACTTCAAACGACTGTGTGTTTTTGTAAAACATTGTCATGTTGAAGTCTGTACAAATCTGATTTGTACTCAGGAAATTTGTGGTGCTGTGTGTATGAGAGGGTTTCTCGCTTAACAAACTGAGATGCACAGCTCTCATCTGCACCCACACATGTATGTACACTACAAACAGTCCTAGTAATTGTGCAGCTAAGCATTTTTCATTTAGAACCATTTTAACGATGTGGTGAGAAGGTTAATTAAAACTTGTAATGTTTTGCTTTGTAATTCTGTGTTAATAAGATGGATTAAAAAAAATCCTGTTTTTTATTAGGTGGCTCAGCAATGGCACGCCTGTACGGAACAATGAGTTCATGTATGTGGCCAGTAAAAGAACATTACACAGTACATTGTCTGTCATTAGTCATAACTTGGCTGTAGCTGACCTGTTGCATATGTCAGTAGTGTACTTCCAGCCCATTAATCCAAACCTTTATAAATATTATAGGTGGAGCTTACAACATTTTGTAATTTTGGTGGCTTTTGTCTTCCGGAATGGCTCCTAGCTCTTATTGTTAGTGTGGAGACATAAAACATCAGTGGCTGAAGCTTGTGTGTTAACAAACTGTGTATGTGTATGTGCCCTTCCATGTGCTTGTACAGTATGTGTCTCTCTACCTTATATTTATTTTAACACTAACATCAGGTGTTTGTTATATTAGCTTTTGCTGCGAAATTAAGCAACACACTGTATTACATTGTTGGTGTACGCTGACTCGTAATCTCACTGGCCTATTTCAGACCACCTCAATCTAAGATTCTCCGCGAAGATCAGAATCATAACATGTATGTGGCTGGCTGCACAGAAGTCGAGGTAAAGTCGACAGAAGAGGCATTTGAAGTGTTTTGGAAAGGTGAGTAGAAATAACTGTCTCTGCAATTTCTTAGCATTTTGAACTTTGTGAAAAAAACAGTAGAAAACTTTCATGACAAAATAGTAATTTAAGAATCAATTGCTTATATTGTAAGCAAGAATGATCAGCATTTTTCCATTCAGTTACCCAACAAAGCAATCAAACTATATATGATTTATTTGTGACATTCAGTAGAACAGTAGTAAAAGCAGAACTCAAATAAACAATTTATGATCATCTGTCTTCAGGGCAAAAGAAAAGGCGAATAGCCAACACTCAACTCAACCGTGAATCCAGCCGCTCTCACAGTGTGTTCACAGTAAAGTTGGCCCAAGCACCACTCGATGCTGATGGGGACCACATTCTACAGGTGACATACAGCTCTGAAATTTCTTACTGAAAAATATATATTAAAATGCATAATCTGTTATATTATAAGTGTGTAAATAAAGTCGGTACGTGTTCAATTAATGTTAATTGGGCTGAACCAAAAATGAGTTGAAGAAGTACACATCCTGAGTAATGAAGGATTCAGATGATATTTGGGGATTCCAATGGTGTGGTGTTAAAATCCAGGACAAGAATCAGGTGAATGTTAGCCAGCTGTGTCTGGTTGACCTGGCAGGGAGTGAGCGCACCAGTAGAACCAGAGCTGAAGGAAGCCGCCTTCGTGAAGCAGGTCAGTATGTTTCTCGCGGTGGGCGTGTCTCTAAAGAAAACACGGGATTTCCCTTTACCTACAGATTAAGTGAAGTGATCTTATTCATGTAAATAAAATAACAACGTTATATCTCAATCACAGGTAACATCAACCAGTCTTTGATGACACTGCGCACATGTATGGAGGTCCTTCGTGAAAACCAAATGTGTGGAACTAATAAGGTTGTAGTATTATAATGTTTTCATCATTCTATCAGTTTTTTTTAACTGTTTTATTTCTATGTTGTGTTCAGCATCATTCTTGTGGTTGTTTGTTTTACAATAGGATTCACAGATCCTGTATTTTCTTCCAGATGGTGCCGTACAGGGACTCAAAAGTTACTCATCTGTTTAAAAACTACTTTGATGGTGAAGGAAAAGTCAGGATGATTGTGTGTGTCAACCCGAAGGCTGATGATTATGAAGAAACTATGGTAAGACATTGTGTTTTGTTTTTTTTACTTTCTTCATCATCATTTTTCTGAACCGGAACACATAAGGGCATCATTGTAACTGCCAAATCTATTGCCATCAAAACACAAATAAATGTGACAAAAATGTTAAATAGTCACTTCGTGGTTTCGATGTTATGGTGATATGCAGATTTCCTCAGTTCTGTGTCAAAGCATCAACATTTATTTTAGAAATTGTTTGTATGCACTTCAGTGGGACATGGGAAAGTATTTCTAATAGTGTTTGATTGTATGTGCTGCAGCTGGTGATGCGCTTTGCAGAGATGACCCAGGACGTGGAGGTGGCACGACCGGTTGACCGGCAAATCTGCTTCCTTGCTGCGGGTCGCAGGCAGAGAAACCAGGCTTTCAGAGATGAGTTGTCACGGCGCTTTGAAGACCGCGGAGGTCCCAGTAATTTGGGTACATTGTCCCTAAGTCTACAACACAAACTAATTGTCCTGTTAAATTCCTACATGTCAAATGAGCATCTTTTAAATCCTCGAATGTTTCCTGTTCTATACACATTTTTGCTTTTCTTATTCACACAGTAGCTGACCCAGTTCTCCTGAATCAGCTCATAGAGAGCCTTCCAGCCCTGCCTCCCTGTGAGCTGGTGGACCCAGCTGATGATCAGACACTGCCTCGCCTGATTGAAGTCTTGGAAAAAAGGCAACATATACGCCAGCTGATGACCGATCAGTTCAACAAAACTGGTACAGGCCCATCTTCTACCCCATAGACCCTGACAGATCACGATTGTTGGCAGAAATGAATGTGATATTATTTTTCTGTGTAACAGTAGTATGTGTTTCTAGGTTATTCACTAATCTGGCATATGTTTTTTCTGGTAAATTAGCATTTTTGATGTCAGCATAAAGTGAATGATCGTTCGCTTTTGAAAGAGAGCTTTGCACATTTCAAGCAAAACGAATAAGCACCAATATTAATGTATTTTCTCTTACAGCCAATACACTAAAGTCCCTGCTTCAGCAGTTTGACAGTCAGCTCAGTACAAAGGATACATTCCTGCATGACCAACAAAGCAAACTGAGTGAGAAAGACAGAGTTATCACCAGCCAAAAGACAGAATTGGAACGAATGGAGAAAAAATCCAGAACACTGGAATACAAGGTGTTGTCGCCATCACTCAGGAAATGCTCTTACACTTTTATGCTTTTGGTTTGCAACATTATAAGAACTCATGTGTTCTTTTTCCTCACGTTGCTGGTCCTCCTCAGATCGATATCCTGCAAAAGACAGTGGACATGTATGAGCAGGACAAACGCTCACTTCAGCAGGAGGTGGAGACAAGGGAGCAAAAGCTGCAGAGAGAGCTTTCAGAGAGGAGACGCATGGAGCAGCGCATGCAGGGCATGGTGACTGACACCAAACTCAAGTGGGAGAAAGAGTGTGTAAGTGTCACTACTGACTCCAGGCCTATTATTTGATATGTTAACACAGGAATGCTTGGACATAGCTGTACATTTAGCAAATTCTGAAATGTTTTAAGTCAGTGTTATTTGTCCTCCTGACAACACTGATTTAAAAAAACAAAACAAGAAAAGTCCTGGTTAAATTCAGCTTTGAACTGGTAAAAATACCAGGATTGCTTTTCACTCACATTAATGAAGAGCGCAAGGTCCTATAAACACTGATCTGACTGTTTCTGTTTTTCTGATCAAGATTTCACCAGATAAAATTATACTGTCTGGAGGACAAAAACTTTTGTAGAGGGAAAAATTCTTGCTTTTGATTTAGAAATTAGAAATATGTAGACCAATATTTTGTGTGGCCCTTTCTTTTTTAGGAGAGACGAGTGAATGCCAAGCAACTGGAGATGCAGAACAAGCTGTGGGTAAAGGATGAAAAGCTGAAACAGCTCAAGGCCATAGTGACTGAGAGCACCAGTGGTGGTAGTTGTCCAACTGAGCATCGAGAGAAGCCAAAGAGACCCTCAAGAGAGAGAGACCGAATTATGGCCCAGAAGAGGTCTGCATCACCACCACCATTTCCTGTGAGTCATTTTCTTGTTGTACTGCCTGTTCCAGCAGTATACTGCATATCTGTGCACTCTATTATAAAGGCTTCTATAAGGTGGAAATGTTGCATGCTTCTAATTATTATGATTTATATTTGATAATCTGGAGATTTCTATGCCACTATAATACATGTAAACCTGTCATATTTGTTTTGGTTGGCCACTTCTAACATCCACGATGCCTGGCACCATTTCCCTATCACTTTCAGGACATAAGCCATACTCCTTCCCACCAAAATCAAGCCAATGTTAGGACAGTTCAGGACCCCTACCCCACTTCTTCCTCCAGCACTGTCTCTACCTCCCAGTCAGTTTACCGTTCAGTGGCCTCCTGCATCTCAGATTGGGAGCAGAGGTTCCCAGTAGACTCCAGCAGTCAGGCAGGGACGCCACAGAACAGGAGCCGGACTCCCGCCCCATATCACAGCACCAGCAGCGTGGGTCGCAGGAGAGGCGGTCACTGGGCCCCAGACACTGAGGCCCCTACTTCAACCTTTATCTATGGGCTAGACCTAGAGGCAGGCTCAAGGGTTAGTGTGCTAGAATCCAGACATTAAGAATACATTATGCCTTGTTCTGCGTGCCTGTAGTTTACAGTACGCCTTGCCTTGGTGTAGAACTGCATCTTAAGCCTTATGAGTAGTTACATCATGTTTGTAGTTCTTTCTGTTGCTTGGTTCCCAGCTGCTCCCCAGACTTGCTTTTTTCCCTTGTATCCAATTGTCATGCATCAGTAGCACTACTTAAAAAAAGAAAAAACGGACTCACCCAAAATAGCAAAGCTGCAGTACACTTTTACACACATTCATTTATTCAGATTTTGAAAAATGGCTAAAGTTGGTAAAACAAAAAATGTCACAGGACTCCTAACAAACTGTTTTAGAGTTTTGTATAATCTCATGCAACAACATTGCATTTTTTTACTCGTACTACTGCATGTGTTGTTTAATGAAAGATATGATCAAGTGCCACTAAAAACAAGCAAATTGTTAAAGGAAAAAAAAACAAGAGCTGCGTAAAGTACCTGATTTATTTAGAATGTTATCACCCTTAAATAATTTAGAATCCTGAACTTTCCTGTAGTGCACGACACAGCTTGTGTCACTTTCTACACATAGGTTTGCATTTCTACAATAATCCCCACACTGTTTTGTGTTGCTTTGCATGCTAATTCTTACTTAACTCAACTGGGCTGTTTGCTTTTCTATCTGAGCTTTAAAATATATTTCTGGAAGTACGTAATATTTTTTTTTGTGTTCTAATTTATGTTGACTTGTGTGAGGGTTAGGTTACGATACCTTGGGGTTTCTGTTCCTCACCCCTTTAATGAAAAAAGTATTTATTTCTATTTGATAGAAGAATGTATTTAATAGAAGAAATTCTATCAAACTGGCCTCTACTGTCAGTGACTTCCAGAAATACATTTACTTCCAGCACATGCCAACACGCTTTAATGACTAACCCTCACTGCTAACTCTAAAAAGCTTAATGGTCACTGCTGGTGTCACATATGAATAAATTTGTGATTTGTCTTTCTCACTCTGGAATCACTAGACGGCCCTTCCAGTTCATCCAATGCACAGGCGCTCACACTCTGCGGGTGGGGAGAAATGGGTAGACCACAAACCGTCTTCTAATTTGGACCTAGACACTGTCATGCAGCCAATCATACCCAATGCAATCAAAGTGTCAACTCCTAATGAGAAAGCTCTATCTAAATGCCACAAGTATATGCTCAGACATCAAGAGCTTGCCTCTGATGGAGAGATCGAGACCAAACTGATCAAGGTAAAATGACATACTTAAATTGAGAGTTCTCATTTTGTTTATATCTTGCATGAATATGACATTGACGTCAATCACATTCTGTTTGATTTAAATCTGGGGGCTATTTTTGACAATGGACACTGCTGCTTTTTACTGCAAATTTAGACTATGTTCTTGTTTTCTTTCTTTTTTTGTTCTTTTTTTCTTTCTGTTTGTGTTTTTACACATTCACAGGGTAATGTTTTTAAGACCAGGGGTGGAGGACAAGCTGTGCAGTTTACTGACATTGAGACACTAAAGCAAGAGTGCCCAACAGCCCCAAGGTACAGTAGTTTTCACATTATGATACCTCTGTATGTCTATAAGACATATGGTAACATTTTAAACTCTGAATTGGTGATACTAGTACTAAATTCTTACCCAGTGGTTTAATATTGTATAATTGACAACATCATGTCTCGATATGAAGTGCAGTCATTTCTCAAAACTATGAAAACATATATTTATCTGTAAATGGATAAAAAGGAATCCAATTATGCAGCAAAAACTTTCAATTTCAGACAATAAACCTCGTGCAGAATTTTTTGTATGTACTAAAACTCACTGAATGTTTTCGGTAAGTTTTATTTTTTTAATATTTATTTTCAGTCGCAAAAGGCGATCAGGTTCTGCTGAAGGACCTGGTCATACTGAGGACATCGAGAACAGAGTAAGGTCCTAACAATAAACCAGAAATATAAACTCACTGTAAAACTGTGCTTTTTTTCTGGTTGTGTTACTATGTAATTTTCCTTTCTCTTACTGTGTAATTAACAATATTTTTTCTATAATATCCATTATTTATGGTCATATTACTCAACTGACTGAATATTTAAGTCAGTTTGTATTTTTATATGAAGTTTTAACACGTGTAAGCACCTAATGTATATCAACACCTTTTCTCCCTTTAGCCACCAGTGGCTAGCACAAGTTCAGGCCATGGGTATCAAAAGTAAGCAAATACAACTGTGTGTTTGTGTGTAATAAACAGTTATGTTTATTTTATAAATAACAACATTCCATCTTCATGTTGGATTTGAGCTTTGCTTGTTGATGATTCTTTCAGACGGAGGAAGCCTTAAGTTGCCGTACATATGAAGGATCGTTTATACCCCCAAGATGTTGGAAGAAACAGAATGGATCTGCATGTGAAACTATGCATCATTTTAAAATTCAGAGCATTTTCCTTCTGTTACTGTTCTTAGGAATTTTTAGTGGGCAATTATAATGTAATAGAAAAGGACATTGATTTTAACAATGCAGAATATGCTTGATTTCTATGATTTTTTAGACTTGGTATGCCAGAATTATTACTTTGTGAAGACGTGGAAATATTAAGTACCCCAATATGAATATTTTGTAATACATATAATGTTTTGTTATTTAATCGATTCAACACATTTTACTGCTGCCCAAAGATTAGAATATAAATGAACTTTTTTTACTTTATAGTGTCGCTGGCTTCTTTAAGGCTTCATTTATGTGGTTGGTTACAAAACGATATGTTCCTAATACACACTGTTTTGTTGTTCCAGTGTGAAGAGCTGAAAAGCAGGTTTTGCTGAAATCAATCTTTTACCCCCCCAGTATCAGGAAGCTTTTTTTACTTCCACAATTTGTATCGTGCTCCTCTTTTTGGTGGCATTAAATTGATTTGAACATCTATATTTGTCTTTATGGTTTCTTTGTGAAGTCTCCAGCTTTAAACCTGGGGTGCAGATAGATAGATAGATCTATCTAGATAGATAGATAGATTTATCTATAGATAGATTATCTATCTATCTACATAGATAGACAGACAGATAGATCGATCTATCTACATAGATAGATAGACAGATAGATCGATCTATCTAGATCGATCTATCTATGGATCGATTGATAGATCTATCTATCTAAGATAGATAGATAGATAGATAAATAGGTCTATCATGTGTAAATTTCACAAGCAGTCCATCACAAGCAGTCAGTTCAAACGTGTAAATTTCTATGTATACACCGATGTTTCCAGTGAATAAATACACCCACTGTAAGAAGGGAAGATGACAGAAGTTCACCACAGTAAATGTATGATTAAAATTATATCTATAATGTTGGAAGTGATGTCTAAAGGTTTGACCTGTTCAATTCTCTCTGTACATCATAATGCACTGTATTTCTCTTCTGCTTGTGATGCCATAGCATGTCTACAGTTTGTTACAAATCCGCTGCATGTTTAAACACTTGGAGTTGAGGATTGAAATTATTGATTTTTTTCTTTTCTTTTCTTAGCAACAATTTTAAATGTGATTTGTAGATAAAAACTTACTCACCCAGTGTATGTTGTGTCAATCTGATGACTGCTGGTCATAGAAATCACACAGGAGATGAGTGCTTCAGGTTTTTATTTTCTCCACTCTGCCAGTGCACTTAATGATATAAGTTATGTAATATTTTTAAGTGTATACAGGATTTATATGGATTGACCAAGTTTTATTCTCCTCACATAATTGAGTTAACCCACCACCCCCCTCCTCCACCCCATTACAAGGCAAGTGGTTTGGTCCAAATGTATGTTATTGGTTAGGCCAAATACGACGGTGAACAACACATAGGTCAACACGAGTTATTTATTTATTTGTCTAATCCTGTCTCCATGAAGGTTACCATGTGGAGTTTGCGCTGAAATTGGGGTTAGAGTTGTTGTAACGATGTAATCATTATATATATATATATATATATATATA